>RJWT010036725.1:0-13502 GCA_004365215.1 Cuniculus paca | reverse complement strand
GAGAGCAGCTGACCCAGTTCTGACAAGACTGTTGACAAGACTGGGGGCTGGACCCACGGCCTTCACACTGAGCTACACCCCTAGCCCTTCTGTTCTGATTCTGAGACAAGGTCTCTCCAGAGTCACTAAATTGCCCACACTGGGCTGGAACTTGCGACCCTCTTGCCTCAGCTCTCAGCACAGATGAGATGGCAGGTGTGCCGCCATGCTCGGCTCTTGGGTCCCCTTAAAAACGATGCCCATTGTCTTCTTCGTTAGGGTAGAGGTATTTGTTTGTTTTACTTCCTCAGCCTGCTGTAAGCTCCTTTGTCATCTCTCTGTCCAGCACAGGGCCAAGCGCAGAGCCAAGTACTTAACTGGGTGCCTCTAGTCATCCAGAAATGTGTGTTCTGGCCCTGTTCTGCAACGAGCAGACCAGAGGTACTTCAACTGCCTGGTGGTGTTCACAGCCTGCTGGGTGTCCTGCCCTGTGACAGCCCCCAAGGACAGGGCCGAAAATGCCTTCTTAGTGTGGACCGAAGGTCAGCCGAGACATGGCTCTGATCCAGAACATCCCAGACCCTGTGGAGGACAGCACTGTCCTTCAGCACCAGGGCGACCGCCTGTGCCCTCCAGGCGCTAACAGGATGTGCCCTTCAGGCAGTGCTGGAGAAGTCTAGCAGGCTCTCTTGGGGTCCAGAGGCAGGCTGGCCTTTGAGGACGCTGAGGAAGAGCTAGTTTTAACGGGGGACCTGGACTGCAATCCATGTTGCTCCTTCTCTTCCCTTTTCTCACTCTGGACTTCTCGAGTTTCAGAAGCAGCAGCAGCAGCAGCAGCAGCAGCAAATACATATACTCACGTGCAAGCACAAGCACATACACACATCACACAGTCACACATGCACACTCACACACACACAAGCACACAAACTCACACGTGTGCACATAGGCATGCACACTCAGCACACACAATCACATACATGTGCACACACATGCACACAAGTCACATGCACACTCAGGCACACACACACAGTCATGTACACTCACACATCTGCACACACATGCACACTCATGCACACACACTTGGTCACATGCACACTCATGCATGCACACACTTGTACTCACATGCACACACACTCACACACATACATATACACATGCACTCACCCACACACATGGTTCAAGGTCACTTATTTGTGACAGGGTTCTGCCTTTAGAAACACAGCAAGGTGGAGGGCCTGAGTGAAGGGCATGCTGAAATCTCCTGAGTATGGACTGTGTTTTGGTTACTTTTCTCTCATTGCTGAGACAAACACCTGACACCCAAAATTAGGGAAGAAAAGGTTTATTTAGCTTACAGTTCTTGGTGGTTTCAGTCCATAATCAGCTGGCTCCAAAACAGAGCGGCATGGCACTGGGACAACATTTCAAGGCAGCAGCCAGAGCAAAAAGAGCAAAGTCCAAGCCTCTTCTCTACCCTTAAATTGTACACAGACCACCCCCCCTTCAGGGTGGGTGTAACACTCACAAAATGTCCTTGCCCTCCTTTGCACAGGATGAGGATATTTACAAAGTAAGAACCCTGGCTCCCTGCTGAGTCTCTCAGTTAAACTTTTAAACTTCTCAAGTTGACACAATGTATTAACCATAAGAGAGTGATAGTTACCTGAAGATCCCCCCACAGCATGTTCTGTCTGGAGACCCAAAGCCTCTGTGGATCCCACCTGGCCGAGTCTCCAGGCTCTTGGTGAGTCCTCCTGAGCCATGCCCTGGCCAGGCTTGTGCAGCACGCAGCCTGGGCTGCGAGTCAAGGCCAACAGTATCTCTTCCCCTGCAGTGCGCAGGATCAAGGCGGCTGACCAGGAGCGCAGCTGGCGAGCTCGGCGTGCCCGGGACGAGTATCAACGCCACTCACTGTGTGCCATCCAGAAGGGCACTGTTGCCGGGCTCAGCTGCATGTTCCAGGGGCTTGGCCAGAACCATGAGCAGGAGGCAATGCTCCACCACTCACTTCCAGCCCCCAACCCACCCCTGCCCCACGCCATGCCCCTCAGGTGAGTCTGGGGCTCTGGAGGACCCTTGAATGGGGCAGGCAGAGCGGGGCTTCAGCCTGGACTCGCTGGGCTTTTCCCCTCTGCAGCCTCCGGGTTCCAGGATGTTTGATGGGGTGATGGGGGAGGAACAAGGTGGGGTTTGCAGTTTTCATGTTTACACTTTTAAACTCAAGGGGAGTACAGTATTTCACCGTTGTACTGCTGGTATTTTCCTCTTCCACTGTAACTCTTGTATTAGTGTATGGTAATTGCCCACAATGCTGGAATTCACTGTGGTGCTTTCACACAGGCATGGGGCATGCAGGTGTGGACGTTTCTAACACCTTTGGAGTTTCTGTGGGTCTTCATGGCTTCGGGGTACAGGATTCTCTGGGTAATCTGAGGAATGCTGTGCACACTTTCCTCTCAAATGTGTATCTGTGAATACACCAAATGTCTGCTTGCCATTTCACACTGCTGAAGGCCCCTGGGCCCAGGTTAAGGACACACGATAAAGGGGCTGAGTGGGTTAAATAGGACCCAGGATCCTGGAAACGGAGTCTTGGAACCTTTTGGGTGGTGCTGGTCTGTCACAGGGTGAATGGAGGGCCACAGATCAGTGTGGGGGAAGCTGGGCAGGGGGCTCTCACACAATTTGTGTCCCCCAGGGGTTTGTTTGGCAAGAACACTTAGGTGACAGCCCACGAGTGCCAGGACAGATGGCCAAGAGACCACTGGAAGCCTTCAGGTTCACCCTTCCCCACTGAAGGCCCCCCAGGAAATGGCCCTTCTGCTCCCCGCTCACTCACTGTGCTACCTTAATTGAATTATGCAGATTGATTCTTCGGTCCCTGAAGGGCCAGGGACTGTCTGGAGAGTAGTTCACCCCAGGAAACAGGTGTCAGAGCCATGCTGTAGCAAGGGGTTGCGGATCCTCATCCCTTCCCCTGAGTTTAGGCAGTGCCAACCACGTCTTCTTCACGTCTTGCATCCTTCTCTCTTCTGTACCTTCCTTCCTTGGCCTGTGTGAGTCTCCAGCCAGGAAGCTGAGGGAGGTGCATGCCACAAGAACATTTTCCTTGGCTTCCAGTCCCTCAGATCCCACGCGCCCTGGGCTCTGTCCCCTTGGGTCTCCTGTGCCTGGAACACTCTCCCTGGGCTCTGTGCCTTTGGGCCCCACGAACCCAGAAAGCTCCCCCTGAGCTCCATTCCGTTGGGGCCCATGTACCCGAAAGCTCTCCCTGGACTGTGTCCCCTCAGGTCCCACACAGCTGGACACTCTCCCTGGGTTCTGCCCCCTTGGGTCCCTCTCACCATAGTGATTATGGCTTTTGTAGTTTATACGTCCTCCCACTTTCTTTCCAGAATTGCCAAAGTGAACAGTCTTGTCCCTTCCCCCCTTTCTCACCATTACCTGGTGGTCTAGAGCAGGGATGTGCTGTGAATTATTTATTAAATACCCTATTAGTGCACATCGGTGGTGGTGTTGCACAACTTTTGTTACCACCACTGTGGCCTGAATGAATTACTTTGTAGAAGTTAATCACATCCACATGCAACCATTATCTGCGAGAGAAATTCTCCCCAAATGGGGTCACTCCTTGCCCGGCACAAGGTTCATACTAATTCACACCCCTGTCCTTTGGACTGGTATTTGTAATCCCAAATATTGAGTATTGTAATCTGCCCACATTGGGCACCAAATATTGTAATCCCAAATATTGAGTATTGTAATCCAAGTATTGTAATTCATTTTCTAGTCTTCCTCACAATCCAAAAAGTTATATTTGTAATCCCATTGAGAAATTAGTGGAATCCTCACAGGTTAATTCCAATCTACTATCTCCAGTGCAACCCACAGTGAGAGTAAAGACAGCAAGACATATTCAAAGTTAAGGGCAACCAAGGGGTCCTAAGCCCAATCCTAGTGAGGATATGTGGACCAAAGCCCTGATCCAAGGCCACTCCCAGAATTTATATTTGGCTGCTCCCATATTTATGCATGTTTACAGGTCATTGGGGTTTCTTTACCTGTTTCTCTTTCTTACATGATGTGAATAGTTTTTCCTTTAAGCAGTGTCTTGGTGCTGGGCGTGGTGGATCATGCCTGTAATCTCAGCACTTGGGAGGTTGAGACGGGAGGATTGTTATGTAAAGAAGGGGGTGGCTTGAGTGACAGTGAGGATGGTGGGAACTACATGAGTAACCTGAGCTGACTAGCCAGGTAGGGAGAAAAGCATCTTTGCAAAATGTAGGCAGAATGACATGCAGAAGAATCAATCTGCATAGTTCAGTTAAGGTAGCAATTCAGTTGTTTTTGGAGGCTATTGCTTCAGTTTTGGACATGTGAACTTTTGTGCCCTGGGGACTCATAGCCTCTTTATTTTGAAGCTTATAGCCAGTTGACATCTCTGGAGCTGACTGGCTGTACCATCCCACTCTGCTCATATCTTTTATAAAGAGCACTATGCGAGGTTGTCTGATGGCTTTAGAGATTATATACCAGTGTCTTGGCTAGCCTTATTTTCAATGCTTAGAGCTAATTGAAGAGATAAGAATATATTATAGTCTGCTTTGTACATACTAGTATATGGAAATAAGCCTCCATATAATCAATATTGCAGCAATTGTTCTGCATTCAAGGGGAGTCACTCAAATTGTCTCCTAGGCTAGTCCCCAGTGTGTTGTCAAACTCTGGTTCTGGCCAAGGAGTTTAAACTTGTGCTTCTATTTATGAGACTATGTATTTATGCATGTTTACAAGTCATTGGGGTTTCTTTACCTGTTTCTCTTTCTTACATGATGTGAATAGTTTTTCCTTTAAGCAGTGTCTTGGTGCTGGGCGTGGTGGATCACGCCTGTAATCTCAGCACTCGGGAGGTTGAGACAAGAGGATTGTTGTGAGTTTGAGACCAGCCTGTGCTACAAAGTGAGCTCAAGGCCAGCATGAACAGCATAGTGAGACTCTGTCTCAAAAAGACAGGGGCTGGAGATCTAGCTCAGTGGCCTAAGCGCCTGCCTGGCAAGCGTGAGGTCATGAGTTCAGTCCTCAGTGCCACACACACACAAAAAAGCAGTGTCTTGGTTACTTTTCTTTCATTGCTGGGACAAAACACCTGGCACCCAAAATGAAGGAAGGAAAGGTTTGTTTAGCTCACTGTTTGTGGAGATTTCAGTCCATAATCAGCTGGCTCCAAGGCAGGATGGCATGGCACTGGAGCAACACTTCAAGGCAGCAGCCAGAGCAAAAAGGGGGAAACAAGTCTCTTCTCCCTTATAGTGTACACAGGCCACCCCATCCCCCCTTCAGGGCAGGTGTAGCACTCACAAAATGTCCTTGCCCTCCTTTGCACAGGATGAGGATATTTAGAAAGTAAGACCCCCCTGGCTCCCTGCTGAGTCTCTGAGTTAAACTTCTAAACTGCTCAAGTTGACACAATGTATGGATTATAACCAGCAGTTCTAGGAATGCCTTACACATTAGGGAAAAGGATTTTTTGTTTGCAGTAGACAATTTTTCTCCATTTGTCATTTGTATTTTTACCTTCCTGATGGAGTTTTCCAGCATGCAGGAATTTCTGAGTTTTTTCTGGCGTTACCATTTGAGAACTGTTTTCTGGTGTGGAGGGCATAGTTAGCATATGAGTTAGCTTTCTGGTCCCTGGGACCGAACACCTGGCACCTACAGCTTGGAGGACAAGGGGGTTCTGTTTAGGCCCAGCTTGGGCTTCCGGTTCTCGGTTGCTGGCTCTGAGGCAGAAGCAGCATGGATGACAGCTGGGAGTGAAGTTGCCAGCCTTGTGGCAGCCAGGAAACAGCAAGTGAGAGGAACAAGGGAGAGCAGGGCACAAGAGTCCACTCTTCCGGCCACATCCTGGTGGCCCACTGCTTCCAGCCAGGCCCCACCACCCAGCAGCAGTGAACTGAGCCTATCCTCAAATGGACCTGCAACCAGTACAGCACTCGCAGACCCCACCATCCTCCAAACCCTGGGACTTTGGGACATTTTCGATTGCAGCTGTAACAGCATGGTTAGAAAAGCCCTCTTCCCCTCTGTGCTTTTGAGGAGGACTGTAATGTGCCTCTAGGTCCAACTGGTGGAGCTGCAGGGACCATAGTGCACAGCCAGGAGGGGAGGGGCTGCCTCAGTTTGAGCCCCAAGAGGCCACGGCTCAGGTGGAGCTTCAAAGGCCAGTGTCTCCCTCCCACCTGCAGCTCCACGGGCCAGCGCTGCCCGGGTGGACGCACTGCTGAAAGAGCGGGAACAGGGCTTCTGGCTGGGAGCACTCACCCCTGTGCTTATGTTCTGAGGGACCAAAGTTTCCACCTGAAAATGTGCACGCTTAGTGCTTGGAGCAGAGCCCTGCAGGCTTGGGCTTTCTTTGCTGTTATTACCTGTTGCTGCCGTCTAAGGAGCTAGAGTCCCAGAAGCAAGAAGGATCTCTTGCCATGGTGCGGTTGCTTTTGGGGGATGCAAATGTAGAAGGACATGGAGCAGGGCTGCTGCTCAGTAGGGCGAGGGGGTCCTGGGCCCCTGAGAGGGAAGGGAGAGGTTCCCAGGGGAGGACAGAGGAGAGAGCGGCCGGCTGCAGGGTCATGGTGGGTGGGTAAGACCAAGCCTGGAGTGGGGCAGGGGACCAAGTTAGGAGTCCACACTTCAGGCAGGCGCTCTGTGGTCCAGACATGGTCTGAATGTGTCTGTACCCATGCAGTGCACGTGTGGAGGCTCAGTGCCTACTGTCCAGTGCACAAGCAATGCCCTGTGGAGATCCTCACCCCATGGGCAGGGGTGCCCGGGCATGGGTTAAGGCAGATTGCATGCAGAGCTGGGGGCCTTTGCAGGAGAGTCAGTCCTTCTAAAGACCAGAGCCCAATCACAGTGCATTTGCTGCTTTGTTGTGTGACCTCTTCCCCTTGCATACACTCGTGTAGCAGTGATGCCCTGGACAGCAGGCCCTCCAGATCCTGGACCTACCATGTCTCAAACCACCAGCTTAAGAAACCTCTCTTCTTCCTATGCAGCCTACCCCGGGTGTTTTGTTACAGTAACAGAAAACTGACCAACACTGTGGCTGTGAGCTGTGTGCCCTGCCTTTTTTCCAGCATCTTTCCTGAAATTCGTAATGTTCAGGCCTCTGTGTGTGTGTGTTGTGCTTACACATGTGTGTAAGTGGACCCATTGTGAGGAGCTGCTAAGCTCTTCAAATTGTCAAAGTGTCTGCACAGAGCAAATATGGTTTATTTTATTAAAAAAACAGTGGCAACAGGGGTGACTCCTAAGTGCTAATCCTGTTGGAGAAATAGCAAAGACAAAATAGGAATGCCCCAGTTTCCCATCACTCTTTCAGAAGCAGTGAAGAGGGCAGTTTTGCTCCCGGGAGCCCACAGTTTCCTTCAGATGCTGCATTTCCACACCATAATTTAAGGCTCTGTGGCCTTGCTGCCCTGTGGCTCAGTGCTTGTGGGGTGCCTGTCCTGGGCTGTTACACTCGCTGTGCATCCGTTATGCAACACAGTCCCAGGTGGTTAGGTCTCTGTGCTCCCAAGAACCTCCGTGCAGACACAAGTCTCCTAGTCCATCCCTCTGAGATGCTTCACCTGCTTCTGCTCATCCCTGAGTGATCCTCAGTCCCTCATTGTCCCCCTGGGCCAGGGTCACCTGGTGGGCAGTTGTGTTCCCTTCCCTCCCCTTTCTTGTCTCAACTCTCTCAGAGCAGATCGCGGCTGTGTGGTTTTTCTTTCTGTTTACTGTCCTGATCCTGCCTTGCACAAGCCTGGTTGGCTGGAAAGGCAGGCGTCCCTACAGAGGGGTGGAGTGGGGGTCCCAAGCCAAGACTCTCCTTTGTGGGGGTTTGGAACACCCACACAGTAAATTTGCCCGTGTCCCATTGGGCCCGTCTTCATCCTTGCAGATGTTTATGCCTGGCAGTGCTCTTGGAGAACTGTATCTTCTCCCACTACAGATCTCTCCTCCTGCCCTCTTTTCACTTCCACCTATGTACTTTTCCTCAAAGCAAGTGCTGTTTTCATTTTAGAAAAATAATTGTAGCTGCTACATTATAATTTGCAAAGTGCCTTCAAGTACACAGACTCACTGAGTCCCCTTCATGGACCTGAATCCAGGCATCATGCTTACTTGTTCTCAGAGGTGCCCTCCTCTCTCCCCACCCCACACTCTACCCTAATTCCCCCATCGCCTCTCTTCTCAGCAGGACGTGGGAGCGACCACTGCGTCCAGTCTCCAGAGAAGTCATTGTCCGCTGGTTTAAGGAGGAGCAGCTGCCTCGCCGGGCTGGCTTTGAGAGGAACACTGAATTCATCGCCCCCTGGTTCCATGGTAGGACCTCTTTGTGGGCCCTGGGGCAGGTGGTGTCCATGTATCTGCATCCTCTGCGTGGACAGAGGTCTTTGGAGAACAGCTGCAATCAGGGGATAAGACTTTAGGCTCCAACTGCCTCTCCTCTGCTCCCTACAACTCCAGCAGAAGTCCCCAAGCTTGGGGTGTCCTTGGCTCCTTCTGTCTGCTGGGAAGCAGGAGAACAAGAGTCCTGTCCACTGCTGACCACACATGACCCCATGGCTGGCAGGGCTCCTCTGCGGCATCTTCCCTGTATTCAGAGCACAGCAAGCTCTTGGCGGGCCAGGAGTTGTCTGAATAGAGCTCCTGCCTGGGTCCAGGCAGTGCCTGGCACAGGCAATCTCTGGACAAATCCTTGCTGATTACATGGCAGGTGGCTGGATAAGGAGGTCAGGCATCTGAACGAAACATCAGGGCTGGGAGGCTCCATGTAAGTTTTTCAGTCCCCTCGTGACAGATAAGAAACTGAGGTTTAAAAAGGGGAGGAAGTTTTAATAAGGTACCAGGAGAGGGGTAAAATCAAGTTCAAGAATGCACCTTGAGGGTCATGACCCCAGTCCAGTGATTGGAATACGCAGTGGCCTCAGGCAGGGAAACAGGGCTGTGATTTTGTCTTAGACTAGCTCAGGGAATGGGGAATGGCTACTGGCTGTCAGTCCCCTCTGTATCAGTTAGCTGATGCTGCATGATAGATTGCCTCCAAACTCAGAGGCTCAGAGGAAGTAAGCCGGCATTATGTGTTCCTGAATTTCTGAATCAACTGCGATGTTCTTCCAGCATGACTTAGCTCAGATGACCTTGTGGAGCTGCTGGCAGGTCAGTTAGGGTGCTCTCAGTGGGTCCGCTCCACTTCAGTCCGTGTGTTGCTCGTCCTCCTGCACCTGGCCCAGGCTCTCGGGGTCCTCTGCAGGAGCTGCATGAGTGCTTTGCTCCCCAAGCCTCTCAGCCAGCTCAGGTCTGTCTGTGATGTGCCAGTCAGAAGTGGTCTCGCTGCATGGTCACACCCTGCTGACCTGTGCCTGTCTCTGCTTGCCTTCCACCTGCTTCTGGAAGCTTGACCAGCCTCCACACTGGCTTGCTGCCCCCACACTCTGGTATCTTGACGGCCAACAGGCAACCGGCAATGGCAGCCTCCAGGGTAAGCCCTGGGCATGGTCTGGCTCCATGACAAGCAGCTATGGCACTGAAAAGAAGCCATGCAGGGTGGGCAGGTCCAGCTGCACCCTCGTGCCCTTCATTCCTGGAGCTGGGCAGCTTGTGCAGGCAGCAGGCTCACTCAACAGACAGGGCACGGAGGTGCAGCGCTGTGAGGGGCAGCTGAAGGTCACAAAGGCTGCAGCACCAGCAGTCCAGGCTGCAGGAGAGTCCTCAAGGGTTGATGCCTTTCGCTCCACAGTTCACCCTGCACCCACCGCCCTGAGGCTCTTTCCAGTATACCCAGGGCCCATCACTGCCCTGCTCATCACCCTCTACTCCCCCACCCCTGCAGTGAACTCTGTGCCCCAACCTGGTGCTAGGACCCCTCCCTGCCCAGCTTGCCCTCGGTGTGCTGGCCTTGTCCACTCTTCAGATGAGTCCTCCTTCTCTCCACCTCGGCCCTTTGTCTTTGCTGCTGCTCTGCTTGCTTTTGCTGTCTTTCTGCAGCGCTTTGCCTGGCTGACACGTTCTTGCTTTCATCTGAAGCAGCCTCTCTTCCACGAGGCCTTTCTGAGCCCCTACCTGCAGCACTTTTCCTTGTTTTTCTCAGTTCACCTGTTTGAGGGCACTCACCCCAGTGGGATCCACCTCATCATTCTCTTAGCTGCACGTTAGTCCCCGAGGTCGAGGACCTTGTCTGTGTCCCTAGTACCCATGGGAGGAATGGCGGAAGGGGTGGATGAAGGGCCATCATTGGGAATAGGTCCAGGCTTTTCTGTCTGAAGAAAATCCTTAGCTTTTCTGCTCTGGGTTCTGGAAGGTGTGTGAGTCCCGTCAGCAGCTGAGAATGATCCGAAAACCAGGAATCACACTGGAGAGGCTTAGCTTCGCTTCCCCAGCTGGCCGTGTGCTCAGCGGGGCCAAGGCCACTGTCTTAACACCTCTGCACCCACCTCACCTGCCTCCCACCTGTCTGGGCCAGGTGCAGAAGTGCATCCAAGAGAAGGCCACTGTCTCCATCTGTTGTTGATGTTGAGCTCCCAACACCACAAACAGAAGCCCTGTTGGGCAGGTCACAGTGCATGGGTAGGCTTGGTTTACCTTTGTAGCATTTGTGCCTGAAAGAACACTGACTCCCACCACAGGTTACTTCTCACCCATGTCTCAAGTGCTGATATGCTGAGCAGAGCTGTTGCATGACCAGGTTTTCATCACTGTGTGACAGAATGAAAGGAGACACTCATGTCTGGAGAATGGCCAGGTGTCCTTGCTTGGAAAGGACCTTGCTGTGTTTTAAGATTATAGCCTTAGTTTTAGTGTGAAACTGTCTTACCTTTTATGAGATGATGGTGATGGGAAATAGTAGTTATTTTTATATATTGTCTTTGCTTAGGAAAAGAAAATATTAACAGCCTTCCCAAGACTTTTACTTTTAATAACTTGGAACAACAGGTATGCTCTAGCTTTCCATCCAGTGTAGGAATTCCCTGAAGGAAGAGGTAGGACCCCTGTCCCATCCTTACAGTCACAGGGAGCTCACCGCCCCTCAGGAACCTTGCACCAGCCCAAGTGCTAGAGGTTTCAGATGCTGGTTGGCAGGAGCTCCACTCCCTGTGTTGCGTGTGCTGGGCTCCTTAGCAGGGGAGGCTGCTCTTCTCCTCTCTCCTGCTCCTCCTGGGGCCTTCTGGGTAGCCCAGGCTGGCACTTCTTGTGGTGACACTACAGGCCCAGGGAGCTGTGGGTCGTGCGGACGGTGCCTGACATCTGCTCTCAGCACCAGCTCGCTGCCACTTCTGCCTCACACTGTTGGCTACAGTGTGTCTCAGAGTTGCGGGGTGGGCAGTATATTCTGCCATTCTCTTGAGAGGAACTTCAAAGCAAATGTCAAAGGCATGGAGACGTGGAGGGGAGAAAAGCCAGCAATGCATTTTATCTGTATGATCCTCATACAGAGCTTTCCTTTCCTGGGTAAAACATTCCTACTTGATTTAGCTGGATTTTAGGAATGAGTTAAAAAGGGCTGCTGTGATTCCTGTTCTCTTGGCTGTTCTCACACATTTGGACATGCTGCCTTGTGCGTGAGGGCTATGGAGATGGGGCTGTCTTCACTCTCACCCTGGGTGAGTCCTCCCATTCCCCTCTGTGACCTTGGCATTATGACATCCACCTTATAGGATACTCAAGAAAATTAAGGTGACATAAATGGTTTGTTACCCATAAGGGGACAGTTCAGAGGGAAAGCTGGCATCTCTGAAGTCTGGGACCAGATACTCACCTCCTTTTGGAAACAGGATTTGGAGAAGTGGGGTCAGGACACAGAAGGGGAGAAGACTGGCGTCCCTCTGGGATCATGGGGCTCTGATAAAGTTTCCTTCTTAAAAGAGCAGTGCACAAGTAATTCCTTGCTTCTCTTTTGCTCATGGTTATTTTCTAGCAGTTGTAAGAGACTTCCAGTAATATGGAAGTATTCCTGAGAAATGCATGAAACATACTCAAAGAAATACCTAGGAAATTAAAAACTCCATTGAAAGCCGGCAAAACCACTTGAAAGAAACTGAAGATTGACTTTCAGACCTTGGAGACAGGACGGCAGCTAGCAATAGTGAAAGGAAAGATCACTTAAAAATAACAAGGAACCAGGAAATAACAATTCAATGGCTGCAAGACAATGCAAAGAAAAATAATTTAAGAATGATAGGTGTCTGAGTCTGTTTTGGTTACTTTTCTCATTGCTGGGACAAAATACCCGACACCCAAAGTGAAGCAAGGAAAGGTTTATTTAGCTCACAGTTTCTGGAGATTTCAGTCCATAATCAGCTGGCTCCAAGGCAGGGTGGCATGGCACTGGGGCAGCACTTCAAGGCAGCAGCCAGAGCAAAAGAGAGAAAAAGGCAAGCCTCCTCTCTACCCTTAAATTGTACACAGGCCACTCCCCCCACCTTCAGGGTGGGTGTAACACTCACAAAATGTCCTTGCCCTCCTTTGCACAGGATGAGGATATTTACAAAGTAAGAACCCTGGCTCCCTGCTGAGTCTCTCAGTTAAACTTCTAAACTGCTCAAGTTGACACAGTGTATCAACCATAACAGAGTCCCAGTTGGCTGCTTTGTTTGGTTTCGTTTGGTCACATGGCCACTCCTGGACAAGTCACCTTGGCTGGGAGGATGTGACTTGGGCCTGATTGGGTAGGCCCAAGTCACATAACCAGGCCTGGAGGAGGAGAGGCAGGCAGACTTCACTCTGTTTGAATCCTGTATACTGAGACTGAAAGAAGGGCACAGTTCCCTTGCCAGAAGATCACTCTAGAGGGAAAATAACCTGACTTCTGCTCTTGCAAAGCAGCCAGTCTGGTTGTGAGACTATTAAATACTCATACTATAAATTTATCCATCCAGCTGACGCATAGGACCCTTGCCTCGCCAGCTTCCCAGATCATTTTTGGGAAGTGACATCCGCTGGCATGAACAGTGATGCCCCAGCTTGGATCTGAATGGTGCATACAGACCCATGCTTGTTGCGTAGAGCTCAGTCCCTGGGCTGGTTTTGGGAAATGGTGGAAAAACTTTAAGCGGCAGAGCCTCATGGGATTTTTCAGGTTATTGGGAGTGTGCCCTCAATGGGGTAGTGGGACCCCACTTTCTTCTTTCTTTGGCTTCCTGGTCACAAGGTGCACAGTTTGCCCTGCCACACACTCCCTGCCATTGCCACCCACCACCTGCACCAGAGGCCTGAAAGAAAGGGATGTGGTGGATCTGGGACTGGAACCTATAACATCACGGGCCAAAGTAACCCTCTTTCTCTGTATCAGTTGGTTCTCTCAGCTGTGTGTCACAGTGATGAAAAACTGACTGGAACAGTGGTGTTAGTGATTAGAGGCTGTCGTGTCACCGCCATGGGCACGGTGGTGTCTCTTGCACATAAATATACCTGGAGCCAAGGTGTTCGTCCAGTGAAGCCCTCATCTCAGCAGTTAACTGTGGTTAAATTTCATTTGG
>RJWT010036724.1:0-13185 GCA_004365215.1 Cuniculus paca | reverse complement strand
AGTAGTTGTTACCTTTGTTTTATTTTATTTTTTTATTTTTATTTTTTGTGGTACCAGGGATTGAACTTGTGACCTTGCTCTTGACAGGCAAGCATTTAGGCCACTGAGCTAGATCCCTGGCCCTGTTACCTTTATTTTTAATGTAATGTATTTAAGTTTATACAAGTTAATTTCTTTTAAGTGCTGGGAATTGCACCCAGAGCCTTGCCTATGCTAGGCAAGTGCTATATCACTGAGCTACACCACCATCAAGTTAATTTTTAGTAGTGGTTGTGTTGAACAATTTCAGTTTGTAAAATTCCTGATAACATAATAATTAGCTCTTGGGATCTTGTGTATATGAGTTGATTCTAGCACATTACTGTTTTCAAACTTTTCAGCACATAACACAGTTGTACACAGCTGTCTCTCCCAGAGGGATTCCATTTATCTTCAGAGTTCCATATTATGGCCATTATTGCACCCATTTTATAAATGAGGAACAGGTCCAGAGAGTTTTAGTGACTTAAAAAGTTGCAGAACAGAAACTCATGCCCAAGGCTACCCTTACTCCGAAAGTCCTCTTTCCATCAACCAGGTTATCTCTCTGGAGATAACATGTAAAATCAGATGCTTGACCAACAATAATGAAGTTCCTGATCCTGTGGAGGAATTACAAAAATTGAGATACAAAAAAAAAAAAAAGAAGTAAAAGAGACTCTACATAAGACAAACAAGAGCAAACACATGCGTTATTTTTACCCCTTTCCCCCATCCAATCTCTGTGCAACTGCCTCTTTTTTTTCTTCTAATCTCTGGAGGCAAGAGGCAGATACTGACTTCATTGTAATTTAGGGTTTTGTTGCAGATCATGTTGAGCTAAATAGGAGTATGGATGCTCATTTTTACCTCATTCATTGTTTGTCTTCTCTGACCACTTTTGTGTGCTTCTGCCTCCAGGTACTGGGCACAGTTAATTCTTCCTGCAATTAGTATTCATGGTCAGCTAAGCAGAACTAATGCAACAAACCGTTTTTACTTTGAAGGTTATATTACATGTTTCCAAGTTCCTGCGAAAAAGGCTCTTTATGAATAAGATATTCTTGACTATCTCTAGGAATTTAATTTTCCCTTTTCTGAATTTTCTAGTCTGCCTATTAAATTCTTTAATTTGATTCTGCAGGAAGCACCCAGAGTCAGACAGACAACAGGACAGAGTCAAATTGTTAGCATTTAAAGACATTTCCTTCGCTGAGAGTGCAGGACAAGAGTACGTACTCTTGCTTGTCTGAGAGTGGCTGTCTCTTCATTTTCTCTTTCCTTTGATATATGCATATCATTATTATAAATTGCTTTGGGAAAAAAGACAACCACTCATGTAAAATAGATATAAGGAGAGGGCTGATAATTCTGACTTCTGATCGTTTCAAGAGTATATGTAATTATTGCAGGTAATTTACCAGATAGCAGCAGCAGCAAGAAATGTCCTTTAAAAAAGATTATTAAAAAATAATTTTTTTCTAGAATCCCAAAGTGTGACCTCACACTAAATGCATGATATCAATTAATAACTAAAATGGCCCCAAATAGTCAGAAAATTCATTCAGCTGCTTCGTAGGAATTTTAATGGCTCCAAAATGATGGCACAAATCAGTCAATTCAGTCATGTAAATATAGTTCAACACACTGATTCTTTTTCTCAGCTGTTCAGCATTTTAAATGTGCTGACAATACTATTTTGCCTTATTTTATTTCTTTTTGCCCTCTTTATAACAAAACAGCATCAGAATTTCAACTGACATTTTCAAAGATTTATATTACTTGAAAAATCAAAACAAAAACATAGGAAAGAATATCTGGCTTTTAAAAAACTGTCTTTAATTCTTGGATTCCGTATCTTAACATTAAATTTTGTTCACATTTTTCTTTTTGAACTTGAATTTTTTTCCTTATTTTAAAATTTACATTTAATCTGTTGGAACCAGTGAGTCATGTGTCCATGAGATGGTGTTTCTCATTTTGCTTTGGCCACTAGGAAGCTCTGGGCCAAACTTCCAGATGGCTTCTGGCAATTTGTAGGACTGCATGGTGCTGAACCAGAGTCTGCTTCACGCCGTGCACACTCACCCTGTTCTTTCTTATCTGTTAAAATTGTTGTACATGGATTTCTATAATCATCTACCCCTCTTTTCCAGATTAAAAAAATAAGGTGACATACATGTAGTGTGAGAAAAAGTAGTGACAGACTGCCCAGTTCCCTAAAAGACTATACTTTTTTCTACTCGGGTTGAGGTTTCCCACTCAGGCATCACTGCTTCATTCACCTACCACCAGGGACCCCACCCAGAGATGGGCCCTTTAGTGCCCAATAGAGAGGGCAGTTAGAAGAAACAGTAGGGATGATTAAGAAGGCTGGAGTTGCTTAGTGAGGAAGGCCACGAAGTACACTTTCCAAAGGAATTTTAAACATAATGAAAGGAAGTGATTCTGCTCTTTGTTAGGGAGGTCTCGCTGGTGCCCAGCTGGGGCACATGACCTGGGCACATGAGATAGGGTGTTTTGGCTCACAGGTAGATGTTCTGTACCCAGTTACAGACCAGAGTCTGCAAACTTTCCTGTGGCAAAATAGGTACATACAAACTCAAAACTATCACTTGTCCTCCTTTATTTCCCAGGAGTTCTCTCTTGAGGCAGACTCTATCGGATACCCTGGAGGCCATATCCACTTAAAGGAATATTACAGAGTTGCATCTACTATCCTTACCCAGGCTGTGCAATACCCTCACTCCAGGGGAGAAAGGGAGGTCTTGTTTGAAAATATCTATTTTCCCTAGAGGATTCACTAAAAGAACTGGATAAATGTACAGCTACTTCTGGAAGAAAAAGTAAAGCAGAGCTTTCTCTCCTGAACTCTGTTCAGTTAGTAAGACGCCTAAACACACACACACACACACACACACACACACACACACACACATGCACGCACACACACACACCCCTAAACATAATGCAAGGCCATAATTTGCTGTAATTAATGCATAAAATTCATTATTTTGCAATATAGCCAATGATCCTGGCCTTTTTCCTCCAAGAGCACGCATCAGTTGTGTAATCCAGTCAACTGATGGCTCACTTCTAGGAAAAAAAAAGAAAGAAAGAAAGAAAAGATGTCTGTTGGTGAACTTCTCAAAATGTATGATTAGGACAACAGAAATTTCTGACAAGTCAAGTACAGGTGATTAGAGCTTGCAATGTAAATCAGTTAACATCTGTAATTTTCCTTGTTCTCCAATGCTATTAGTTATTTCAAGGGTAAAAAGGATGTTTTACTTAATTTTTTTGAATCTTACTAGGTACCCATAGCTTAACTTAATGATTTGTATAAGTGATAGTAATTGCTGGGACTACAGTTGAGTATTATTAGCTATAAAATGAACATGGTTACATGTCCAACAGAACTAGCAAGGGACAGAAATGCAGTTGTATCCAAGAGAAAATAATTACAGCAATAATCAGTGTAATTCATGATAATGGCTGAATTGAATTTCACACCATAGCTCCAAGCACTTACATTTAATGAATGTAGTTTGTGCTTGTTTACTAAAAAGGTTTTTAGCAGAAAATCGATAATGTAACTTCAGTGTTTCTAATTGCAAATGCAATTATTTTTTTTAAAGTAGTGGTTCAATAAGGATTTTGTAGAGAAAATTGAGGTATGTGAGTGCTGAAAATGCTGGCGCTTTAATTAGTCTACCTGTACATTAGTGCCATGGTGCCTTAATATCTATTTATTACAACATATTGATTAAAATGGATTTGTATTCAATTTTAAGGCTAGCTAATGTAATGGACATTGAAACTTTTCTGGAAGCATTGGCTGGATTACAACATGCCACTGGGTAATGAGGCTTTCTGCAAGAGGTGATTTTAGAACTCATCTGACAGAGCTGGTGGTGGGACCAAGGTAGGCAAGGCATTCACTGTCTATAGGGCTAGTGGCAGGGTCACGTGTCTTGTAACTCAGCAGTGTGTGTGTGTTGGGGTGTGGTGATAGTCTTACAGATTCTGTTTACTTAGGATTGCTGTGTGTATTTTATCAAGTCTGTTGTGTGCCTGAGATGGTCACAGTGAGTCCTTGAAACTCTCAATGGATTCTGAGTGTGGGAAACCACAGCTACTTGTTAGCTTGATCCTTTAATGGGAGGAAGCCAAGGGTACATGCACTCCCTGAGATCTCAGCCTGTGAATAAATTGGTTGACTCTACTTAGGTCTGGGTGTTCTTGGTCCACACTGGTATAGGATGGATCAGTATTGTTTGCCTAACTGCATTTCTTGCTCAGAACTAACCCTGTACCTAACTTTCTTTTCTCCCTTGCAGAAGTCATCATCACCATCACACCACTATTACCATCATCACTGTTAGTTTCCTCTTCCTTGATGTCTTATCATGGCCCATGGTTGTTATAGGAGCCTCATCCTCAATAAGCAAAGATTATCTCTTGAGAAGTTGAAAATCCCTCCTAACCACATGTATTGGGCAAGGATTTCTAACTTTGCTTTGATCATATCCTGGAGTTGCTAGCTTAAAATCATATTGATTTTGAATTTGAGTTACATATGAGAAGGAGCAGAATTGTGTACTTACAACCAACACTACATACTGTTGAAATCTAAAGGAGTTTTAAGTCCCGATTCACACAGTCTTGCTAAGGGTCTCTATGAGAAGTAGGCTTACCTATAAACCTGAGCTCTAACAGCGTCTTCTATCACAGTTACATTAAACATGACTTTCTGGCAGGAGGCCCATGAGTTTCTGGGTTGCCATGGCCAGGCCTGGGGTGCTTGCTTTTTCCCAGCACCTCCAGGCAGCCTTTCATAAGAAAGAAGGGCCTGTGGACCCTCCCTATTCTGGCTTCCTGTGACCTTTCAGACAAGAAGCTGCTTAATGTGTACCTTCTGCATGTGATATAGATGCTAGGTACATATCATGGATTATCTACTTTTATACCAACTCTGTGAGCCAGACAGTATTGTTACTTCTATTTTCCAGATGAGAACACTGGGTTAGAAAGTCAGTGAAAGAGTTTGAGGTCCAAGTGCTACCCCATTACCTCACTGGCTTCCTGGTGTCTCTCCAGTGTTCAATACCAACGCCACCTACTATTATTAGGTTGTGCCACCAGATGTATATTTTTCTTATTTCTGGGCTACAAGTGTGCTGTCTATCATCTGCCCTCCTCTACTACTGATCAATAGCTACCAGAGAAGTGAGTGAATGATGTTAAGACGAAGGTGAATCTGACTTGATTGTGTCTGTCTTTGCATGGGGAGAATGCTGTCTCCCATGGCCCAGTAGGTTCATGCTCTGTCTCCCTAAAGTCTGGAGGGGGAGGCACCTGACCCACAAGCCTGCACACGGGGTCATCTTTGGTGTTTGGAAGTGCTGGCGCCTGCATGGCGGCACATGCACGTAACTTTCATCTTCACAGGTGCCTCTCAGAGAGTAACTGAGACGGAGAACAGGTGCTCAGCTGGCATTTTCACTGAAGAAGGGCTCAAGTCCCATTCACACCTCAGCCAAGTGCTCTCTTGGGAGTTCATCCCCCTGTTGAACCTTGATTTGCACATCTGCGAAGTGGAGCTAATTATCCCTGTCCCGACTTTCTCCTCAGATGGGACCTTTTATTCTTCCTCTTTTGGAAACTTTGAAGTGCTTGACTAGGGCAGGGAATTCATCTAATTAAGGAGGAAGATAAAAGCCACACGATGAATTGGGCTTCTGGTATCTGATTTGGTCCAATCCATAGGTAAACAGCCCATGAACTCCCCCATCCTTCGCCACCCCCAATCGTTTGATAGCTAGACTCATTAATCTATGAATTTAAAAGCTCACGCTTAGCCTGCCCTTCTTCATCTTTTCAGCGCAAGAGTAAGTATATACAGTGTGGCTCCATGGATTCAACCAGAAGCCCCTGCCTGGCGGAATGATCTCTCTGCCAGACTGGAAAAGACAGACAGCCTATTTGACCAACAAATGTATAGAAAATAGCGACTGGTAAGTAGCAATTACGTAATAATCTTGTCCAAAGAAAATGTGGACTCAAATTAAGCTGATTTCACCAGGAAAACATTAAGGTATACAAAGAGTTCTTAATAAATAGAAATAAATAATGCAGGGTTTGCGCCGCGGTTATTTTCGATGGTTATCTGCTCTCGCCGCTGCTGCTTGGGCTGCATTTTCCGCAAGGCTCAGTGCGGCATTTTGCTGTACAAAAACAACTAGCTCCTTTCCAGCCAATGATTACTTGTAATTATGCTTTCCCCTGCTATTATTCTAATAGATCTGTCATGTTGCTCGGAGGACTCTGGCGTTTGGAATATACAACAGCTTTTATGGATGGACTGCTGGAACACTTAATATAGCTCTATTTTTGAATTATCAAGTTCTATCCTTTTGAAGTCTGTGTTAGTGGAACTCCTATTTATGAGATGTGCTGTGCTTAAGGGTTTGCTATTGATGAAGAGGTCCAACAGAGCCTTTATCGTAAGTACAGCAGCAGTCTCTCTGAGAGATAAATAGCCGTGCTAAAAGGTATGGTGTGTACCTAGGCTGCAAATTACTAGCCAAGTACCTCGTAACAGTATACTTCAAAAATACCTTTATGCTTCTTGTTTGTTCTCTTTTTCATAAAGATGAATGACATTTCTTAAAACAGAGAGTGGTGGAAGCATGCTGGCCATCGGTGGTCATCATCATTAATTAGGCGGGAGAACACATTTGTTCTGGCCCTGGGTGTCTGTCTGAAGACAGATGCACAAACACAGCTCACGTTCACTGTGCTTTCTGTTTCAGGGACTTGGTTTGCTTTAGGTTCCTTTAGCCGACTGGTAGACATGGCTGAATCCAAGCCCTTTTTGGAGGCAAAGGAGGGTTTATGAAAATGGGTCAGCCAGGCAGTGGTGCCATCTCAGAGTGCGGGCGGGGCTGAGGAAACTGCTGGGGGATGAGCAAGGGTCTAGAGCTTCAGGCAGTGGTGAGCACAGTGGGCAGTGGTGGTCTGTGTCAGACAGACTGGGAGGCAGCATCAGCAACCTTAGAAGGGGGTGGTTTGGTGCAGAAGTTGCTATCCACAGTGGTTCTCAAAGGACTGGTCGTCTGGGCACTTGGATGAACACCAGCTTGGATTGAAGTTTCCTTAGCAGCTCCCCCAAATAGCTTGTTTGTAGGCCCAAAGGTGGGAGGCCCTTGAGGCTGCAGTAAGTAGACATTCCAGGCACTTCTTTTGGCCCTGGGTAGCTATCATGTGGAAAGCCACATTGCGTAGTTGGTGCATACAGGGATTGGGGGGAATATGTGTTCTGCCTCCCTCATGTCGTGCAGAAATTCACTTGAGAAACTCCAAGCATCTAGTAAGGGTCCTGGAAGCAGACCTAATTTCCTGAAAGCCGACATGGAAAACACAGAGATAGACCCACAGAGTAGCTTTTGACCATGTGGCAAGAATTCCCATCTTTTCCCCAAAGAAAGCAGGCTATTGCTCCAGAATGTTTGCCTGTTGTTTTTCATTTGGAACCTTTATGCATCAGAACCCTGACTATATACTCCCTGTCTAATTCATCTTCACCCATATATTTTACCATTATGGATAGCCTTCCCCTTAAGCTTGTCTATTTACTAGCTGGTGTGACAGATGACAGCGACTCTGAGCCATGTTAGATGGCATTTGTATGGCTCTGGTGCCAGAAGCATTCTAAGCGCCGGTGTTGCATATTTATTGATCTCCATATTCCCAATAATCTGATGCCCGTCACATTTGACAACATTATGTGGAGAGGTCAGCTAGATGGGGCTAATGAAACTGTTTCCAAGATGGATGTTGTTTTCCACAACATTACCCTTGCAAATAGCTGTCAGTGGGGTTATTTCACTGTTGGACCAGGCATTTGAGAACCTCCTCCTTTTTTTTTTTTTCTCCAAATAGTTGACATTAACATTAAACAAAATCCGAAGCTATTGAATCTTAGTATTTATATATGATAGAAAACATGGATACCCTGGCATCTTTCCAAATGAAAATCTTATTAACAGATCTGGTGCTTGTGGCAAAGTCCTTAGCAATTGGAGATTGGCTTGGCTGTCTAAAATGCTTGACAGATTAGCCAGAGATGATGTGAAGGACCAAATGGGATATGGTAAAGTCTAGAGGATTAAACCAGCAAATAAAAAGGCTTGCTGCAGTCCGGAGGCATGCAGTACTTTGTGTTTCTTTTCAACGTTGCTGTGAGCAGTCAGCACAAAATGCACTGAAGTTCAGGTGAAGGAAAAACAGGATCCAATTCAGTGAAGTGCTGCACATGAATTAATGACTCTGGAAATGCATTGGGGGCAGTATTAAAAATATTACAGCTCCCCTTAACCTTACCTGGATCCACAGCCCTTTGAAAATCCTGCAAAGGGCTTTTAAAGAGTCTTCACTGCCTGTCCGATGTTGGACAGTAATCCCAAAGGGTCTCTTTAACAAATGGATTCTGGCTGTATTCCTGGTGGATATTTAGTCAGCCAAAATTCACTGGGTAGTTGTAAGCACTTACATGCCCTTGTGTTTTTTCTTTTTTCTTTGCATATCTAGGATAATTTTGAGTTCTTTAAGAGAAAGATAGTAAATCTAGTAAATTTTTTAGTTCAAAATGCAGTATTTCACTATAGCAGGTATATTTAGTAGATTTCATACAAGCGTTTCTCTTCCAGGTGTACCCTTGAGCACACACATACGGGGATCTATAGCGGAGTTAATAAGCCTTGGCTACTGGCTCAGCTAGGGCTTTCTCAACAATGAATTCATTTATCCAGTGTTAGTATTTAGCAACATTAATTCACCACATTGCTTATAGTCAGAAAAACTGAATAACTTCTCGACTTGTTTATTTTGTAGGGTTGAGGGAAGATGGTAGAAAAGAGCTGATTAACTATTGAGCCTTTTCCTTTCATGATTTTCAGTACTTCTTTCTGTGACATCCCTTTTCAGGTTATGCCTGAATGGAATGGAGAGACAGAAAAGAATTGCTGAGTTCAAGAGCAGTGATGTTTAGTGCTAGGCCGATGCTTATGTGCTTTTTAGATGGAAAACTCGTTTCTTCTTCATTTCTTTCTGTCATTCTTGTAGAATATATACCATCAAGAAAGTGTGTTCTTTCTTTGATGAATACTTAAAACTAATAAAGGAAACAAAGTCAGGCAAAGACAGCTCCAAGTGAGGCAGAGTGGTGCAACATACTGCCTACAATTTAAGAGACAAAATTCTCATTAAAGAAAAACATCCTCAAAAAGTAATATGTGAGAGATGCCAGTTAAAGCTACCCTAGGTAGCTTTAATTTAGGCTTGAGCAAATTACATGGATAGTAGTTGCTATAGTAACTAGTAGACAATATGGCATTTATGTTGCTATTGAGATATCTTGTACTTTGCTAAAATAAGGGGAGGGGTGTGAGAGAGACTTCCAGGAGCACACAAACACTATATGGAGGGAATGATTCTCATAAACATTTTACTTCTTACATTTTAGTGTTTATTTATAATGAAATGAGTGTCTACGATTATATACAGCCCATGGGTTGGTCTGTTGTTATTATCAGTATTTTTTCCCAACTGAGATGTTCCTTTCAAAAATCTAGTCCATGTAGTACTGCTGAGGCCCCCATGGCTGCTAGACTGGTTGGTTTCCAAGGGAAGCCTTCCGTGCTTCCCATGGCATTCTGTGCAGTGTGTCACCAATGTGGGCCTGTTGAAATCAAACCCAAAGACCAAGACAGCTAGAGAATTCAGAGCAGGAAAGATGCTATCAGAGGTTGTGATTTTATGCCCTTAGGGAATATTTGGTAATTAGCATACTTTTGAAAAGCATTTGAAATCATTGCTGGAAACCATTAAGATGTTTCAAAGAGAACTTGGGGTCCGATGTGCTGTTTCACATGTAAGCCTGCAGTGAGGCTATAAGGAGGTAGTGGAAAACACAGCAAAATAGGTGATTGTCATTTTTGCCTTGAGATTTTGGCAGGTAGACCCAGGTAACTCAGGTCCCATTGTGGGCTTTGGAGCCTGGCAGCTGATTCCATAATAGAGTACCCAGTGGTTGATCTGGTTTTTCACAAATAGATCACCAATTCCAAATTTGGTTTGGGCAAACTCAGCATGTTCTCAGACCTTTCAAATTCTTAACGCAAAGAAGATTTATGTTAATTTAAAAATTCATGTCAATCATATGAGACACTATAGTAGCCATTGCTCATTTCCTGTTATCCAACTTGAAGACCTGTAATGCTATTCTCTTTTATCTGGTTTTATACTACTTTGTTTTGTTTGAGTTTATTGTATGTAAATGTAAGAACAACCATTTTGAAGAAAGCAAGAGACACTAGGGTAACCATTGTTAATCTCCTGTTGTTATGTTTTGAAAACTTGTATAGCTTGCAGTGTTCTCCTTTGAAATGCTATATTATGTTTGACTCTATACTGTTTTCTTTTGCTTTTTTCATTCTGTTCTGTTTTGTTTTGTCCTATTTTCTTTAAAATTAAAAATAATAATAATAAAAAAAATTCATGTCAATCAGAACTTCACACACTTCTATGGAAAGGGGGAAATCTTAAGAAGGGGAAATGTAGAGGCCCTGAATCAGTGATGGCAAACCTTTTAGAAACCAAGTGCCCAAACCTGCTTGTTATCACAAAGTGCCAACACTCCAATTGAACCTGAATGCTCTGCTGTTAGGGCAATGCTGGGGTGACTTGACTCTGTGCCAATAGAGAGGGCACTGTGTGCCTGCTGTGGCATGCATGCCATAGATTCACCAACACTGCCCTAAATGATGGGGGTCATGGAAACAAAGTCTGGATGCACTGAAACGTTTTGAGTCTGCACATTTTCTGGGTTCACGTTCTTCTTAGACTAATTTCACGTGCAGTTTTCTCTCCACAAAGCAATTGAAATAGAAGACTAAGCATAGCCTTTGGTGCTAACCCTGAGGTCTAGTGCCAGTCCTGCTATTTCCTGGGATAGTGGCCTAGGGAGGGGAAGCAGCAATCCTTATTTGTAGAATGTGCCTAGTAATATCCACCTGGTCAATTGGGACTTGAGTTAGCTTTCTACCACTATTAAAAAATGACAGATAGTCAGCCTATAAAGAGAGAAGGTGTAATTTGGCTAACAGTTTTGGTTAATTGATTGGCCCTGTTGCTTCTTGACCTGAGGCAAGACAGACCATTATGGTGGGACAAAACTCACTTCATGGCCAAAAATCAAGAGACAGCGGGAGAGAGAAAGGACCTGGGGTCTCACAATTGCCTTTGAGGGCATGCCCCAATAACCTCAGGATCCCGCTAGGCTCTACCTCTCAAAGATTCTGCCACGTCCCAATAACACTAAGCTGTGGTACAAGAAATGAATGAATGAATGAATGAATGAATGAATTGTACTGGGAATTGACCCAGGACCTTGCACTGAGCTGTATCCTCAGTCTTTTTATTTACTTTTTTGGGGTAGGGTCTTGCTAAGTTGCCTAGGCTGGCAAGTGCCTCAGCCTGCCAAACAGATGGGATTACAGGTGTGTGCCACTGTGCCCAGAAGGAACAAGATTTTAACATGTGGACCTTTGGGGGACACTTAAACAAACCACAGAACTCCTGTGTGCAACAGAGTGCTGGGATGCTCAGGTCCCAGATCTGGGCCATCAGTTTCACCTTTCAAGAGTTGTCCTTTATCCCTATTCCTACTCCGGCCAGTCTGGCTGTCAGTGAGCCACGTGATTTTTTTTTTTTGGCCTTAGTTTTCTCATAACCAAAATGGTATCATTGGCTTTGTTAGCCTCAGAGGACCCTATTGTTTCTCACACTCAGTGATTATATGGCTTACCCTTCTCTAAATTCTGTATCTTTCCCCTAATAAATGTGTGCAAAGACCTCTCCTGTCTTCATGATCAAACACAAATTCTTCTTTTCCTGAACTGAGAAAAATCTGCTCAAATGAAAGGTTGATTTGAAACAAAGTCATGTGTCTATTCTAGGTATGGATTCTGAAGCTGGAAGGAACAGAAATCATCAGTTGAGCACTTTGCCTTCAGGCTGAAAATGGATTTTAATTTATAAATGAAGCAATTTAATTTTCCCCCAGAGTCCAAGTGACCATACCATCTTGTGACCTTCAGTAATTTGGGGACATCTATTTCCATGCATTTATACTCCCAGAGAATTTGTAAGGGGGGCGGGTTCCTAAGGGAAAATGTTTAAAGAGTGAATGAAGCCAGTGAATCTTTACTCGATTACTGTCACAATAAACAGTATGTCACCAAGAAATAGATGGTGGGCCAGGAACCTTCAGGAGTTGGGCAGGGAGGAGGAGAAGGTTCGCAGTGCGGGAGAGCAGCATTTGGCTCCCTGACTAGATTCTAATCCATCTCCCAAGCCTGCAGTGTCTGAGACACTTTAGCACCTCACTGAGTGGAATTCATTAGACTGTAGAGGAGGTTGAGTAAGAATCAGTTTTTTGTCTAGCCCCAGAAATTCTTTGGAATAATATGTCAAGATGGTTATGTCATCTGTTGAAATTGGCTGGAAAATATCAGAATTTCTCTGAATATTTATGAAATTACCATGTACCAGCAGGTCTGTACATGTGAATGTGGCTACACTAACGCCCAGAGAATGTATAGGCAGCCAAGTACATTTATTTTTACAGAGGGTAATTATTACCATCTCTCCTCCCAGAAATGAGCCTTTTGTTTTATGTTTTCAGTGAGAACTTGTGAAATATTAAGATATTTTACTGCCTTAATGTTCTGAATTGTTTGCCTCTCCATATTGCAATCTAAAACTCATTAACAGTTGAACAATTTAATCAGAATGAATCAAGTTGTGAAATGGATACACAGGCAGTTCACATAGTCATAAAGCATGGCTGCAACTTTTCTGAACAGCTTAATAAAACTTAGAAGGCAGCAAGAAATAAATGATTATCCTGGACAGTATCAGGGTAAACAGAACCTGAAGCCATGAACTTGGTAATTGTTCTCCTTCACTCAGCACATTTGCCACAGCTTGGTCTTAATTCATGAGATGGACCCATGGTGATAGGATTTAAATTGGCAGTCCTTCTGTAAGATTTTTCTCTTAATAGTGAGAATGATCAGCAAAGTAAAAAGTATGAAGCAAAGT
>RJWT010036723.1:0-13194 GCA_004365215.1 Cuniculus paca | reverse complement strand
ACATTTACAGACAATAAACTCAAACAAAACAAAGCAATACAAAACCAGATACAACAAAAGAACACTGCAGGCCATCAAGTTGGCCAACAAGAAACCAGCGATGGCTACTGTAGTGTCCCATTTTTCAAAAGAGCTGCTCCTATCTTCTCACATATTGCAATCAAATTGTAGGAAAGGGATTTAAATCAATCAAATCAAAGAATAAAAGCACCGTTGGACTTCAGAATCTTTTTTCCATATTTATCAGGAATTTTCTATCTTATTGAGTCTTTCAGTTTCTTACACTAGGGAGACAATGCGGTGTTTACACATGTGGGTTTGGTTTATTTCACTTATGAATATAGTCTCAAGTCGCATCCATTTACCTATAAAAGCCTCAATGTGATCATTTTTTATAGCTGAATAGTACTCCATTGTATAAAAGTACCATATCTTCTTTATCCAATCCTCAATAGATGGGCATTTGGGTTGTGTCCAAGATTTGGCTATTACAAATTGTGCTGCTATAAACATAGGTGCACATATATCACTGTGGTAAGATAATTTCACTTCTTCTGGGAATATGCCCAGAAGCGGATTAGCTGGGTCAAATGGGGCTTCCAGTCCTAGCTTTTTGAGAAACCTCCAGACTGACCTCCACAGTGGTTGCACCAGTCTGCACTCCCACCAACAGTGGAGAAGGGTTCCTTTTTCTCCACAGCCTCTCCAGCATTTATTACTGGTGGTTTTCTTGATCGTGGCCATTCTTTCTGGAGTGAGATGAAATCTCAGAATTGTTTTAATTTGCATTTCTCTAATGACCAATGATACTGAACATTTTTTCATGTATTTTTTTGCCATTCGTATTTTTTCAGCTGAGAAGTGTGTTTTCATCTCAGATGCCCATTTTTGGATTGGGTCTTTGAATTTTGAGGGCCCGATATTTTTTAATTCTTTATATGAAAGAACCAATTTTTTGATTCATCGATTCTTTGTATTGTTTTCTTAGTGTCTATTGCATTAATTTCTGGTCTTATCTTTATAATTTCTTCCCTTGTATGAGCTTTAGGTTTTATTAGTTCTTTTTCTTTTTCTGGTTTTTTTTTTTTTCCGACACCAGGGATTGAGCTCACAACTTTGCACTTGCGAGGCAGGTGCTTAGGCCGCTGAGCTAAATCCCTGGCCCTTGTCTTTTTGAGACAGGATCTCACTATGCCGTTCAAGTTGGCCTTGAGCTCACTTTGTAGCCCAGGCTGGTCTTGAACTCACAACGATCCTCCTGTCTCAGCCTCCCGAGTGCTGGGATTGTAGATGTGATCCACCATGCCCGGCTCTAAATTACAATTTTAAAAAATTATATTCACTGTATTTTTTATCACACTTGCTACAGGTATTCATTGCTGTACAAAAGAGTGAGATATCTGAAGAGGTTAAATGGCAAACTAACTGATCAACAAGTACTTTTCCCCTTTCTCATTTGTTTGTAAAAGTAAATTTGTATTCTAAATTTGTTTCCACCTTCAACAGCTGTGTTCCCCCAAAACAGCACATTTCACATTTTTTGTTTTAAAAGCAGTGAGGATGAAGTAGACAATGAAATTATATTATCTGGGGGTGAAATTATTTACAATTTGTATAAACATTTAAAGTATAAATAAACTACAGGATAAATGAATTAAGCTTTCATCTATCAAAACTTATAAAACACTGATTCATTCATTTAAAATCGGACACAATACAGAAAAAAGCAATGGTAAATCTCACTTTAGTCAAGTTAAAATCAAAAATATGAATACTGACTTAATTTTTTCTTTAATTTCTCAAAATCACTTATTTTATACTTCCCTTTGCTCTATTTAACATTCATGTAATAATACATTTGTTCTAGGGATGCATGTGTGATTACAAATAAAAATATTTATCCACAAGCCCTTAAATACCTCTTAAACTAAAATGTCAATGTTAGTTCTAATTTTAATGGAGAAAAAATTTTAACATTAAAAAATAAATAAGCACTGCTTCATTGTACAGGTTAGTATATCAGATCTCACTTTCCAGGTGGACGAGCGAATTTGCCATATGTTGGCAGTGTTTCTGTGGATTTTGTTGTCTGGTAGATATAAAAAAAGCCAATATACAGTTCTGGTATGAGTTTTAGTTGCACCAAATGTTTTACTCTTGGGTTAAAGAGTTGAAACATTATTTGGATGGCTTTCGAGACTAAATCGGAGTTACGGGAAAAGAAAATGTCTTTCCTCTGTCTTTGTTACATTCACCAGAAGGAATAATATGCGATTGGCATCAAAATAAACGTTACTGGCAGAAGGTTCTAGACAGGGGAGTGGCAGAGTGGCTGGCAAAAATCTTGTAGAGGTGGAGGGGTTTGGACAGGATGCAGAAGGCAGAACATTTGGTTAGACAGGGAGGGTAAAGGAGGAAAGTTTCCAGCAAGGGACTGAGTGCAGGCATATGTGGTGGGTCTGAGAAAGACAGCCTTGCCTGAGGCAGAATCACACAGAAGAAGGGAACAGTGGGAGAAAGGCTGAAAATAGTAGAGACAGAGACGGTCCAGGCAAACCACTGGTTACAAAGTTGACCCTTATCCTGGAAACACCAGGGATGGCTGGGAAGAGGCATGATTGAGCAGGGTCTTGGCGACTGATGTAGCAGCAGTTATACAATTGGTGAATCAGCAGGGGCAAGCAGCAGGGGACTCCAGATGGTGGGAGAAGGACAGGCATGGCTTGGAGAGGCTCTGGAATGGAGCAGCAGAGCCTGGCTTAGAGTTGGGACAAAGGGGCTCAAATGCCATCTTTGCCTCTTGTTAGTGACCTTAGGCAAAGTGCTTCTTCTCTGAGGCCTCAGTTTCTTCATCCTGACAGCTTGCTGAGAATGAAATAGCACATGGGAGGTGCTTGGCTGGGGGCAGTGCTAGATAAAATTGCAGCTATTACCGAAGTGGACAGAGAGGGGCCACCATCTCCTTTGATCCATGAACTGTGCTCCTTGAAGCCATTTCCTGCTCATCTAACCAAGTTGCTGTGAAGGCAGCTTCCAAGCAACTCACAATAACGTGGAGGTAACCTCCTGGAGGGACAACCTGGAGCCGTTAGAGGTTGCGTGAAGATGGCCAAGCCTGGGTAGCTCAGAGGACACATACCGTACATCTCCATCTTCACTCAAATCCCGGCCTCTTCAGCCGGTGGTGACCTTTTCTGTAAAGAGGGGCTGCCTCTGCCTGGCTGAGAGGACGCAGTCCCTAACTTAGTGTGAAGGGCTTCAGAAGCCAGAAACAGGAGGAACTGGCCATCTGCTCATGACACAGAACAGAGCACTTAAACTCCCCACAGCCCAGGGCTCTTGCCTGCTCCGGCACTTTTTCCATTCACTTCAAAAGCTGTCTGCCTGTGTGATCAGATGCCAGGATGGGTGCATATCAACTGAAAATACAAAGAATCACTCAGAACACGCCAATGTTCTGTGTGCATGGGGTGGGGGGAGCAGTAAAGGAAATAGAAACAGGATGGAAATGAAAGACTCTCAGATTAGAATGTTTCCCAAGCTCTCCCATCTGATTCTTCCATAAATAACCACTGCAAGGAGTTGTCTCCTATGACATGAGCTGGGCTTGTTTTGGGGGGAGAGATTAAAAAAAATGGTCACCAGGAAGTCAGTTTGGGAAGGGCATGAGGTTGAGGAGTTGAGGGTATGATGTGCAAGAGAGGTAAAGTTGGCTTCTGAGTGCACTCACTGGGAAGCAGCTCGGCCTCTTGGAAAGAACAGATGCCAGAGGTTGAAAGACCTGGGACTGCACCCATTTAATTCCTGTGTCGCTCTGGGCAAATAGTGTCTATGAAACAGAGACTCTGATATTTACCATGTTCCCAGGACAAGAAGAAATATATGCAAAATGTTGCAAGCATCACCCTCAAGATGATGGATGGTGTTAGGAGGTGGGCCTTGGGAAATGATTGGATTATGAGATCTATACACCCTGGATTAGGTCTTTCACCACGGGAAACCTCTTGTCTCTCTACCATCTAAGGCTAGAACGAGAGGTCTGCTGTGATCTGCTGGTGCCTTGATCTTGGACTTCCCAGCCTCCAGAGATGTGAGAAATCAACGTTTTTAGTCACTTAATCTATGTTATTTCGTTATGCTATTTTGATCCAGATGGACTAAGACAGTAGCTATTGTCATCGCCATTATATCAAACGCTCACCACTCTGTGAATTTTCCTATAATAATGAGAGAATCTTAGCTTCAATACAGAAGGCATATTACAGACCGGGATAGAGAATACGCTGAGACAGTTTGAAGCCTGCCTGGTTGGGCATGAGTGGGGGTGGTTGGTGCCTATTCTTGGCTTTGCTGATTCTCCCTTGTCGGTCCTCCCCATCTGACCTCCCCAACCTGTCCCCGCCCCCCCATGCCCTTCTCTTCCCTCACCTCTTCAAACCTCTCCATCCACTCAGGTTTCACCTCCATCCGTCTGTCCCCAAGTCCCATGCCACAACTCCGCCTCTGCTTTATCTTTCGGAGGGGAAGAGGAGGGAAAGGAGGGGGAGAGGAAAGGATTAAGGTGCTATGTGGTGTATGTACCAACTCCCCACAGTGAACGTATTTGTTATACTTTACAAACATATACTAATAAAAAATAAAAATAAAGGAATACAGTTTTATAGCTGGGCATGTTAGCATATACCTCTAATCCCAGCACTCTGGGAGGTAGAGGCAGGAGGGTGGTGAGTTGCAGTCCAGTCTGAAAATTTATTGACTTAGCAATAACCTATCTCAAAATAAAAATTTAAAAAACTGAACTGGGGATGCAGCATAGTGTGAAACCCTGGGCTCAAACTCCAGTACCAAGAAAAAAGAAAAAGAAAAAGAATGCAACCATTTTCTAAACACCACCTTTATAGCAGGAGAGAGCTGTTATTACTTGAATTTCATTCTCTCTGACTGTGAGTGCCCAACCCTTCACAATGGAACCGGACCCAGCGACTTCAGAGGGCCCTCAGTGTGACTTCTGGCGGTGAGAGAATGGGCAGGAATGAAGACCTGGAATGTGACTGTCACTGTGACTTGATGGAATATTTCCAAAATTCTTGGGATTTCCTGTGACTTAGGCCTCCAAGACTAGTTCTCTAGCACAACCACATGTTGGGGAGAATTTATTTTCTCCTATTTGAGCAACGTGTCCTAATAAGATAGCATTTTCACACTAGTTTGAATCAAGGAAACTCCTAGAAATTTTAGGGGAACAACTTAGAGAAGATAAAGTTCCCACATGGGTAGTGGGTGTGGGGAGCCTTCCTGGGTACCTGGATCAGAGACAGGAAGGACAGGCGGGATGGACACACCATCAGGGGAGAGGAGTGGAAAGAGCCAGCCTTGAATGCCAACATCAACCATTGACCTCTCTGTTACTCTGTCTCTCTCCTTTCTGCATTTCCAAAAGGAAGAGTGTGCTGCCTACTTCCTAAGGCTCTCACAAGGTGGGGGTGAGAGAGGAGAATGCTCTGATGCATGTTCAGAGTGCCCACACTTCTCTAATCCAGGTTCTAGAATGTTCTTCATCTCTCTGGAAATCATGAGAAGAAATCATGAGCAGAAGTGGATTACAGCTTATATTATCTGTTATTTGCATTAACTGTTTATCACTAGTGAAGCTGGGATAGAAAAACAGGAAGTAAACTTGGGAAAACTTTCAGAATGAGAAACCTTGAGTCTTTTTTCTTTTTCATTTGGTACTGGGAATCAAACTCAGGACCTCACACTTACCACTGAGCTATATCCCAGGCCCCAAAACCCTTGAGTCTTAAGAGAAATCAGACAGTGATTTAGTTAAGAATGATTATTAATAGAATTGTTATACAATACTATCCCAATGTAAATCTGTATTTACAAAGTGCTGCTACCCAGATTATGTCCCTTGATCTGCAAAATAATTCTGTAAGGTAAGGAGAGCAGAAATTTATCTAGCGTATTTACAGGTAAGTCACTAAGGTTCAGAGACCTGCTGTGAGTCACAGTTAATAAGATGTTTGCTCCAGTACCCAAGTCCAAATCTTCTGATCCCACATCCATTACTGACACTCCCACATTCCAGTTAATTCCTCAGCTTTCAGATGTTTACCCTTCACACACAAAGCATAAGAACATACGTATTATTACCCACTGCAGACGTAAAAATAATATATATATGATTTAAAACTACAGTGAATGTACAATTTTTAAAAATTTATTACAGTAAAAGACACATTATCATTAATCCCCCTCAAAATACTCCCTCTTGCTTTGAATACACTTTTCCCATCATCCTTACCACTTTCTGAAGCAGCTCTGAAAGTCCTTTCGTGACTATCATTAGTTGTGCTACTGTGGCTTCCTTGATGCCCTGAATCAATTCAAAATGCTTACTTTTCATGGTCATTTTGACTTTGGGGAAAACCGGAAGGCACACAATGCCAGACCCAGTGAGTACAGTAGAGGAGGACATAGCACAGTGTGTTTACGAGCCTGCCTTTCTGGGAGATGGCACTCAACAGCAGCATTCACCAAAGACAATCTCAAAAGAGTTCCAGGACTTCTTCGGAAAGTGGCAAGAACAGTGGGGTAAACATGTTCTAAGCAAAATGGAGTATTTTGAGGGGGATTAGTGGCAAGGTGTCTATTGTCTATTACAGTAACAAGTTTTTAAAAATTTAAATATTCTCTATGTATTTTGATCACACCTCACGTGCATTTTGCATAAGTGTTTCACAAAACAACTCCTGCTGTTCTGCTGAGCGAACCAATTTCCCCAAGGCCTCAAAAATATGTGAGTATGAATTCTAAGACTAGCTAGTACTTATTGAGAACCTATTATGTGCCAAGTGCAGTACAATGTTACATAAGCTTTTTGCATATACCTCCACTTAAACCTCATGACTACCCTGTGAAGTAAGTATTGCTACCTAATCTAAGGGAAAACTAATTCTTAGAAAGGTTAAGTGACTTGGCCATGGTCACACAGCCACCCAGTGTTAGTAGAGCTCAGGATAATCTGGGTACGAATTGCTTGCTTTTAGTCACTGTGCTATTTACATGGCAGTAGTAACCCATGATCTCCGGCACTTACCCCTACTTCTCATAAAAACTCTAACCCCTGTAACGTCTCCTAGTATTTAAAGCTGTCTTTGGCAATAACCATCCCTATGATAAGCTCGCAAATAGAAAGAAGAAAGACAATAGACTGGACCTGTGCCTGTCACCTGTAGAATGAGCCATTGTCTTTCAACCTATAGGTGGGCCATCAGTTTTTTTCCTGCAAACCAAGCCCAGACTTTCTAGAAATTCATAAATTCAACAGATTTTTAGCCCCCAAACCACAAGAATATCCCCACCTCCCAACTAGAGTACCCCTCTCACAAGTGGGCCAGCACTGTTTCTTTGAGTGTATGCTTCCAAAATTCTACCTAATAAGTCCCTTTATGGCTCTTTTTTAAAAAATAGGCATCAGACGATTAGCTCACTTCTCTGAGCTCCTTGACAGTAATAGACTGCTAGAGTCAGAGGATAGTACCTGTTGCCTGGAATGTGCCACCTAAAGCACCTGCTGCAAAGTTTGGCCCCTCTAGAGGCTGAAACGAAATGATTCCTTCTCAGTCAAATCCCTGTTGTATTTGAAAACACAGCCCTTCTCATTTTTTGGTAGTTCACTTGTCACTTACAATAACAAACTAGTATTTGTTGAGCCATTACAATGTAAAAACAAGTTCTTTTATAGGACAGTGTGAGAACTGCATTAAAAAGATGTGACCCTTACATGAAAAAGACAAGCTATCACTTACATAGTGATGAAAATGAGTATAATCTATCAACATATAATTAAGCTTGGACATAATTTTGTTTTGCCATATTTTCTCCTGTGTTTGTTATGATTGTTGAAGTGGCTTCCCTTAGCCTATGAGGGCCAGGGTATAACCTTGAATGAAAAGACTATGTGAAAATATTTACAAAAGGAAAACTGACTCAGGACCACAATCAACCACACTGAGCATGTCCAAAGGCTTGGCCCGATCAGCCATGGCAGCCAGGGCCACCTTGGATGGCTCTGTTTGCTGCCCGGGATGCAGAAAGGTAAGGATCCAGGGAGGTGTTGAAATAGCTTGGGCTCCACATGACGTGTGCCAAGGGGAAAGAACTTTCTGGACTGCATACTCACAGTGTCTCAGAGGACAAGTTTTCTTTTAGCCAAGGTATTTCAAGTTGACAAAGACAAGAGCTTCCTCACCCCTATCTTCTGTCCTTCTCCAGAATAAGGTCAATGCTATGTTCCTGATCCACCAGGAGAGGTACTGAGCGCATGGAAACCCTCTGAATGTGTTACTGAGCCGAGTACACAGGTGAGTTCCTTTCAGCTTCCTTCTCTTGTGCTTTTATTCTGCTATAGTTTACCTGTTACACTGTGCTAGAAAGAAATGGTTCCCATTTTTAAAAGCAAAGGAATGCTTTTGTTCTCATTAGCAAAAAAGGCTGTAGTAGTTTTTAAAGGCCCTTCAGCCTAATGTGTTACCTGTACATATTTTTATTTATTCCTTTTCTCTTTCGTTTTCATCTTTATTATTTCTTTTTTGGTGATGCCAAGGGTCCTAGTCTGTTTTGTGCTGTTATAGCAAACTACTACAGACTGGGTCATTGGTAAAGAATAGAGATTTATTTCTCACATTCCGGAGGGTGGAGTCCAAGACCAAGGCACCAATGTTAGGCAGAGTCTTGCTGCATCCACACAGGATGGAAGGCAGGAGGACAAGCTATTGAATGCCGCGTAAAGCCCCCTTCACTAGTCCTAACCCCATCCACAAGGGGAGGAGCCCTCCCAATCGCTGTCCAAAGACCCCGCCTCTTCATACCACTGCACTGACAACACCTGAATTTTGAAGGGGACACGTTCAAACCACAGGCCCAAGGACAGGACTTTACCATGGGACTGGAGGACTCTCCCTGGAGGACTCCTGAATTACCGTGGTCCTCAAAGTGGAGCTCCATAAAAACATTAAAATGGTTTAAAACAGCTATACTTTTTATCAGTGAGGTCTTCAAAGTAAGGGAAATAATACAGAGCAGATTAAAATTCACTTCAAAGTGTCCTGGAGGCTTCGTTTCTAAAGGACATAGTGCCTTGCAGGTCAGACACCAAGTCATTGATAGAGTTAACACAAAAATGGGGGCTAAACAATGAAACGAGTAGTATTTTCATTGCAAGTACGAGGAAAGGTGCAGTTAAGTCATTCTGTCCAGACCCACACAGGTGAGAGCATCCAAGGCCTCATCGCCCGTCTCCTGCCCTCTCTTACAGATGTTTCTCAGTCCATCTGTGTGCTTCTGTGATTCTGCGACTTGAACAAAGTACAGTTCCAAGCCCACACCAGCCCCAGCACCCCTCCTGGAGGCACCCTGGAGTGCGGAAGGTGTGTCATTTACCTCCTCAGGCTGTCTGGGGCACCATGGGGCTGAGTCACGTCTGCCCGCAGCCGCTGCTCTTTGCATCCCTGGGCACTGAGGTCTGAAACTCGACCCTGCCAGGGACCAGCCCTACCCCTTGGAGGAAATGGCTGAGCAGCCTAGGCACCAGCAGCTGAAAACTTCCTTCCTCTTCATCCAGCTGCAGGCCCCCCCTGCCCGAGCTCTCCCCGCCCAGTCTCTAGTCACTGCAGCCTGCAAGGCAGCCCCAGGGGGCCTGGAGGAGGGACACATTTCCCCAAGTCCCTGGACAGGCTTCTTGGCAGGCTGGGACCTCGAGCAAACAGAGGGCTTAGCTGCTCCCTCTTCGAGCCTGCTGCATGAAGAGGAGCCCGAGGCTTTCCGTTTCTATTCACCGGAGAAGGGAGAGGTAAAATCCCTGCACCGGAATGTAAAAAGGGGTGGTGTCTACAGATCCCTACACTGTGGGCATTGCTCGGCCCCTGCCTCAAGGAGACTTGGACAGTCATGCGGACTTCCTAACCCAGCTCCTGTCATGAGCCATGGAAGCAGCAGCCCCGCCATGGGCTGGAAGCGCTGGCCAGTCCTCTCTGGCCCCCAGGACTTGTGGAGTGAGGATGCCCTGTCTAGGAATGGCACGGGACGCCCAACCCAACAGGCCACCCAGGGCCCTGCTGCTGACGGGAGCCACAGGGCTGTGCAGAGAGGAGCAGCAGCAACCTTTCCAGAGAGCTGTGGAGAGGAACCAGGTACCACAGAAAGTGCAATAAGGGCCCAGCTCTACAGATACTGCCCGGCTGTTCAGATCAGCAGGAGCTACTCAGCCCGGCCAGCTGCTCTGCCACTCCAGGTAAGAACGCCTGTGTGCCTGAGTCATCAGGCTCCAGCCACTCACTCAGCACAGGATGGAGATGGGGCAGACACCCACCGTGGCTCCCGGCTCTGACCCTAGGTCTCCCCTCTGCTGCGATGGCAGAGGCACCTGCCACGCAGTCTTCCACAGCCCGTGCTTAGCTCTTTTCTCTGTGCTCTGCCCTCTTTCTGGCCACTTGCAACAAGTAACTATTTCCCAAGATTTCTGCCAAAGGACAGAGAGGAAAAGTTGAGTAAAGAAGGGCAGACTTTATAGCAGAAGGGGAGAGCGAAAGATAAGGGGGTACCCAGATGTTTGGGGGGGGTCCTTGTGATGTGCCAGCCATACACTTAGTGTCTTCTTACATCCCTTCAATGTGCATCACCATTCAGAAACCTCCAATTTCAGATGAGGAAGTCAGGATGTAGGTGGTCAAGCAAAAATCCTCGCCCCGCTTCCAAAAAGATAAAGACAAAAACAAAACTTGTTTTCCAGGCTAGACTCTGGGACAACAAGGGAGGCTTTAGTAAGTTCTGGCGTTTCCGGAATTGGAGCACAGCCTTGGAATACTGGACCTCTGTCCTTGACCACTCAGTTGCCCAGGGCCCACATCCATCTCCCGTTTCCACCTATTACCAAGTGAACGCCCATTTCCAGATGTGAGAGCTAATTCCCATCAGGAAGGGAAAATAGCCCTATGTGCTCTGCAGGGCCTCTTCCACCTCTCAGGCAGGGTCTCTGCTTCTGATCACAGTCATGCCTGATCCTTGTTAGTAACTCGTTCTCTGTATTTCTGACCCATCCTCACCGTCTAGCTCATGTGTATTACTGTCAAAACGAATGTTTGAAATTTAAAATTATGCTCTCATATTTCATGTGCTGGCAGCACGGACGTCCTGCATGTTTTGTGCGTGGGTGAGTGATGAAGACAGGAGAGAAGGGGTTGTGTGTGCTGGGGCTGGTGGGGTGAGCTAGAAGGCGGTGTGCGTGGAAGTTTGGCATGGGGGGTGGGTTGTCAGGGAAGTCACAGGAGAGATGGATGAAATTCACATCAACAAAAGGCCCTCCCTGGGCCTGGAAGTGATGCTGCTTCAGCCAGATCCTGTGCCTGACTCCTACACACTGATTCTCCTTCAACCTCTTTCTCTTTTTTCTTTTTAGCAGAGGGCCTGCTTAACCATAGTTAAGAGTCAGGGAGAAAAAGCAAGTCTGACTTTCCTCCAGAAAGCAGCTCTTAAGAGAGCTAGCATACTTCCTTGAGAAATAGTTTACATTCCATCCTAGTTCTTGTGTCTCTCATTTCCTACAGGGATTTAAGAGAAATGACATACTCATGCGTCAGAGTCCTGTCTGTGGATTGGGGTCACACAGTAGTTGTTTTCTGATGCTGTTCTGATGGCCTGAAAACCCTATCTTTCCTCACTTCCTCCCACCCCACCACTTCTTTTGGGATGTAGGCCAAAACCTCAGAGCTGCTACCATTGCTAGGGAAAGGTGCTTTGGAAATTGGCCCAATTCTCAGCCTTCCCAGCCTTATTAAGCCTCCTATGTAAATACACACTCAGAATCTGTTCCACCTGAAGGTTACAGAATCCCTGGCTGACAAGCCAGAAGCCCCAAGTCCAAACCCTCATCTTGAACGAGCCACTAAGAGTCTCAGTTTTCCCATCTTGAAAACCCTGGTCCTGCCACCTGCTTCACAGTTGCTATGGAGATTTGTGTACCAAAGTGTTGGGCTAGAGATAAGAGCCCTTAGTAGTTCTGTCTTGAGGGTGAGAAGTGGAGAAGCAAGATTAGTAGGATGCTAGGCAGGACCAAGGAAGCTATGGAGTCAGAGGTGCAAGTATAGAGTGACTCCAGGGCTGGGGAGGAGTAGAGCTACAAAAACTTAGCCTTGAGCTTGCCGGTCACATGTGACTCCTCCTTCACTGGGAAGAGACCACAGTTACGAAATTAACTCCCTCAGATACACAGCTACTTTCAGTGTTTTAAGGCTATTGTTAACCAGAGGACCCTTGGTGCTGGGTATTAGAAAAAGGAGCAAGGCTAACAAAGATAGTTTTTCCACCTGTCCATCCCTGAGCAGATTGAAATATCATGAAGAATTACACAGTATTTTCATATTTGAAAATTTAACCATGCGAGTATCAAAAGGCTGATTGAAACATTTGCTTATCAGGTATCAATGTTGAGACCTTGGTTACTCACAGTGAGACCTTGAGAACAATGTGGTCAATCAATTATATTTATTAAAGTGAAGTATTGGATACATGTAAGTAAATTCTATTCCCATACACATATCATAGGGTTGAGGTCCTTATGTGAACTTTCCCAACAGAAGAATCTGCATGTTATGAGTCAGCTTTCTTCTTTGCTGTGCTCCAAATCAGTAAATTTATTCTCTCAATGTTAAAACCTCATGGGCTCCAGAATGAAAATTATGGACTCACGTCTGTCCATGGATCATAAGAAGCAAGTGTAACAAATTACTTAATTTCTAATTTATATGGCTGGGCATTAGTAGAAATAATGGCAGCACTCTATGACCTAGAAGGCTTCTTGTGCACCATTTCCTCTTAGTAAAACCCTCAGAACTGTGGGAACACACCTTGCTACCCTCCCCATTTCACCACAAGGAGGCAGACGGATGCTTAGGGATGTCCGCAACTCTTGGGAACTCAAGACTGCTGTTATGGCTTGTGTCTAGATGTCTCTCCAAAACCTCATGTGGTCATAGGTGGGGCTTTTTCAGAGGTGGCTGAATCCATGGTATATGACACTGGGATTGACTCATGGTGCAATGCTAGAATCAAGGGCACTAAGATTAAGAGTGTGAGTGTTTTCCATCCTGAGTAGCCTGGATAAGATATAAGGGATAGAAAGAGCTGTGGTTG
>RJWT010036722.1:0-13197 GCA_004365215.1 Cuniculus paca | reverse complement strand
TCTCATAGGAGTCTTCCTCGGATTGTGGGTGTGGCGGCCTTTCTGGTTTAACTGCCTCACAGACAGAAGCTCAGCAATTTAGCTCAGCTTGGGAGGGTCCAAATGCTGGTTAGCAAACAGCAGTGATTTTCTCTAATCAGGGATGGTCACACAGTCCAGTCCTAACTGTCTGGGTCCCACCTGCTGCTCCCTAATCCTCTCCATCCCTCCCCACCCTCCGGGGACCTTGGCCTGGCACTCCCCAAGGCTCTACTTCCCACCTGTTGCTAGGATCACTCTGGTGGTGGGCAGGGGACGGGGCCTCCCACAATCCAAACACTGGCCAGTGCCAAAGCCAGCCTGTATCTCTCCCAGCTGGGAAAGCTGGCCCTACCTGGGGCGTCCTCATTAACTGGGACGATCTGGGGTGCGCTTCCAGGCGGTCACTTCTAGCCCGAACAAAGAACCCTGCTTCCCAGCACCATGCAAAGAAAGCAGACCCGAACTTACCGTGGCTGACCGCGTTCCACCCTGCATATGTGTGGGGTTGTTGTACCTAGATTTTGCATTCATTGTGCTTGTCCCCCCTAAATAAGCCAACCTGCTTACTATTCCCCCTCTACTCCTCCTCACCTTGGCTTTATATCTCTGCTGATGCCAGTCCCTTGTCTCAAATACACTCTGATATTTATAAATCTTCTTCACTTAGCATTTCAAAAGGCTTTTATGTCTATGATCTTATCCAATTGGATAACATCAGGATCCACATGGCGACATGGGGAACTTTTGTTACTACTACTATTTAAATGATTACTCCCTGTTACATTTGCGGAATGGAGGCCCAGGGAGGCTCAGCGACTTGTTCAAAGTCACATCAGTAGTTGCTGAAAGAGCTGGAATTAGAGCAAGGACTTTGTGACTCCCTTCCCTGTACTTCTTTGCTGCCCTGCACAGTGATCATTCATCAGTAAAACACCTGTCTGAGGTTATCTCCGGGAGCCTGACCCAGCTCTGTACCTGCCCGACACTTTCCTCTCTTTTGGGGTTGTGCTATTGCAACTTTCCACTGAGGAACCATTTCCACCCCATCAGCTCATGTTTTTGATGGAACAGACCTCATTGCTTGGCCTTATGGGTGATCACATGATCAGCACTAGCCAATCAGAGCAGTTGGAGGGCCCCTGGCCACAGTGATTGGTTCTGAGAAGAACAGGTGACCAAAGCTAGCACAACTGCTGATCTGGGCTGGGGTATAAGGCAAGAGATCCTTCTTTCTCCTGAGGTTTATAAAAATGTAGAATGCAAGTGTGGAGTTGCTGAGTCTACCACAGCATAGAGGTGTCTGCATGACGGTCAAGCTAGCAGAGAAGTCAGCAAAACGGAGATGATGCAAGAGCTGAGCCCCACAGACCGTGCTTGAGTTGAATTTCTGCCACCTGTATCAAAAACAGAACTGCAATGAGTTTGAAATTCTCCTTTTTGTCTTCTTTGCTCCTGCATCCCCTGGCAGGCTCCGTTCACCGGCTGGCCTGGATGAAAATGCTTCCCATCTTCCATGTTTTCATCTCCCGCTTGCTTTATTATAAGCAGTGTGAGAACAGGAACTATGCTAATTCTCTTCTTTCTCTTACATCTTTTGGAATCAGAACACCTGGGCTGAGTCACACCTTTACCGCAAGGTGAATGGGTTTGAATGGATAGCTTTATTTCCTTGAAAGTCAGTTAAAAAAAAATCCCTATGGCAAGACTTAAAGCAGGTCTATTATAAATGTCAAATAAGGAAATGAATATGAAAGTCCTTTTGAAACTATCAAATGCTTTCTAATGTGAGAGATTACTTAGACTGGTGTCTGGCATGTAGTAAATACCCTCAATGTAACTGTTAAATTCAAAAATAGTTCAGAAATACATAAAAATAATTGTCGACTTCACCTTTTGTGCACCACAATGCACTGCTTGAATACTTGCTTTAGGGACAGGTTGATGGGAAGTTGGGGAAAAGCATTTAGATGGTGTCGTGATTTTTCAAAATTTTTGGCCAATTTGCCTTGAGAGTTCCTGGTTAGTGAGCTTGCGTCAACTGGGTGAGGGAAGGTGTGGCTTCAGGGGGAGGTCAGAGAATCGAGGCCTCTCTTTCCCTTCCATCTGCAGGGAGACTGTCGCCAAGGCTGGCCCATGCACCATCCTGGCAGATCGCAGGTTGAAGGCTATGTCAGCCATCATAGGCCTCAATGCCCACTCCCACTTCCCTCTCCCAACTATTCACTGAGCTCACTAAGCAAAGATGCAACAGAGAAGCGAGATCCACTCAGGGCAAGGTCCTCTGGAAGACACGCCTACCTCCACAGACCATTTGCAGCCTTCTTCGGCAATGCGAACATCTCTGCCATTCACTTTGGGGAATGTCTCATGACTGTAGCTCCTTGTTGGTTCCAGCTGAGAAAGAACTGCAATGGAAAACAAAGTCAGTGTAGTTAAAGGCAAGCACCTGTGGCCTTGGCCTCTCTAGATTCCTGGCCACTCACCCATCCACCTGGTGAATTTCACTCAGCCAATCTGAAAATGGCCTGAGGACATAGCTGTGTGTGAAATCATTTTGTGTGGAGGATCAGGAAAAGTGACTGTCTAAATTGGCATCATTGTCATGATCTATTGTCCTTCCTTCTTTCCTTCTTTCCTTTCTTCTTTCCCTCCCTCTTTCTTTCTTCCATTTCCTTCCTTCCTTGTTCTCTTTCCTCTACCAGTCTTTTAGACTGGTATCTATGCCAGGCCCAATAATGTGCATGTAAGTGTGTTATACTATTTATTTATTATTTTAAAATAAAAAAAGAATAAAAATGATACAAAATTTCAAAACAAAATATAGTAGACTCATAATCGTTAATATATTGCATATATTCTTCAAATTAGTTGCTCAGATTATAAGATATAGACATGAAAAAATGATCAAACAATGAAAGCACAAACCGTTCTTTTTGATGAACCAATAGAGATTAGTAGTATAGCTAATATATATATATATATATATATATAATCTTTTCCTTTCTTTCTTTTCTCCTTTCCCATATCCCAGTTGTTCTTGCCTTTTGAGAAGTTTCTTCCCCTTTCACTTTCACAATATCTATTGTACCTTTTAGATCTTATTTACTCTTTCAGTTTTTTATACTAGGGACAATACAATATTTACACATGCAAGTCTGATTTATTTCACTTATGGGTATGCTCCCAAGTTGCACCCATTTACCTATAAAAAGCCTCAAGTTTATCCTTCTTTATAGCTGAGTAGTACTCTATTGTATAAAAATATCACATCTTTTTTATCCATTCCTTGATTGATGGGCACTTGGACTGTTTCCAAGATTTAGCTATTACAAATTGTGCTACTATAAACATGGGTGCACATATATCACTGTGGTATGATATTTTCAATTCTTCTGGGAAAATACCCAGAAGGGGAATAGCTGGATTGAGTGAAACCTCTAATCCTAGGTTTTTGAGGAATCTCCACACTGATTTCCACAGTGGTTGCACCAATCTACACTCCTACCTACAGTGGAGAAAGGTTCCTGTTTCCCCCTAGCCCTGCCAGTATATTATTGAATGATTTTTTGATGATAACCATTCTTTCTGGAGTGAGATGGAATCTTAGTGTTGTTTTAATGTGCATTTCTCAAATGACCATTGATGGTGAACATTTTTTCATATATTTATTTGCCATTTATATTTCTTCATCTGAGAAGTGTGTATTTATCTCAGCTATCCAGTTTTGGATTGAGTCTTTGAATTTGGGGGACCTGAATTTTTTCAACTCTCTGTATGTTCTAGATAAAAGTCATTGGTCTGAGGGACAGTTGGCTAAAATTTTTTTCCCATTATTCGGGTTTTCTTTTCACTCTGTTGGTGATTTGTTTTGATGTGCAAAAACTTTTTAATAAGATGAGATCCCATGTGTTGATTCTTTGAAGTACTTCTCATGCAGTTTGGGTTTTGTTCATGAACTCTCTGCCAACCCCGGTGTCTTCAAGATTTCTACCTACCTTGTCTTTCAGTAGATTTAGTGTTTCTGTTTTAATATTTAGATCTTGATCCATTTTGACTTTAGTGCATGGTGTGGTGATAGACATGTGTCTAGTTTTAGTCTTTGTCATATGGAAAGCCAAGTTCTCCAGTACCATTTATTAAAGAGGTTATCTTTGTTCCAGTGAATATGTTTGACCCCTTTGTCAAAGATAAGGTGATTGAGTGTCTTTGTAGTTGGGTCTTCATCTTCTAATCTGTTCCACTGACCCTCAAGTCTGTTTTTTTTTGCCAGTACCATGCTGCTTTTATCACAGTAGCTTTGTAGTATATTTCCAAGTCAAGGATTGTGGTGCCTCATGCCTTGCCTTTGTTGTCCAGGATTGCCTAGGTCTCTTCTGTTTGCAAATGAATTTTAGGAATGTTTTCTCTAGATCTGTGAGATATGCTACTGGCATTTTGATCAGGATTACATTAAATCCATATAACTGTTTTGGGAGCATGCCCATTTCACAATGTTTGTTCTTCCTATTCATGAACAAGGAATATCTTTCCATTTTCTGATATCCTCTTCAATCTTCTTTTTCAGAGTACTGTAATTTTCAATATATAAATCATTTACATCCTTTGTTAGATTGATTCCTAAGTATTTCATTTTATTTTTTTGGATGCTATTGGGAAAGATGTTGTTTCCCTAATTTGTCTCTCAGTGAGTTTGTTGTTTGTGTACAAGAATGCTATTGATTTTTGAGTGTTGATTTTGTATGCAGCTATGTTGCTGAATTTGCTTATTAACTCTAGTAGTCTTTTGGTGGAGTTTTTGAAATTTTCTTTGTAGAGTATCATGTCGTCTGCAAAAAATAGTAATTTAACTTCTTCCTTTCCTATCCTTATCCCTTTTATTTCTCTCTCTTGTCTAATTGCTCTGGCTAGTGTTTCTAGAAGTATACTGAAAAGAAGTGATGACAGTGGATATCCTTGTCTCATTCCTGATTTTACAGTGAAAGCTTTCAGTTTTTATGTGTTTAGTATGATGTTGGCTGTTGGTTTGTCATAGGTGGATTTTATCAGATTGAGGTAGATACCTTCTATTCTGATATTTTCTAAGATTTTTATCATCAATGAGTGTTGGACTTAATCAAAATCTTTTTTGCAACTATTGAGATGATCATGTGATTTTTGTCTGTTGATATGATATATTATGTTTATTGATTTGCATATGTTGAAATATCCCTGCACTCCTGGGATAAATCCCACCTGGCCATTGTGTATAATCTTGATGATTTGCTGCATTCTGTTTGCTACTATTTCGTTGAGGATTTTTGCATCTATGTTCATTAGGGAGATTTGCCTGTAGTTCTTCTCTTTGGTTGGATCTTTCTCTGGTTTTGTTATCAGAGTAATACTTGCCTCCAGGAATGAGTTAAGAAGAATTGCTTCCTTTTCAATTTTATTAAAGAGTTTGAGGAGTATTGACATTAAATTTTCTCTAAATTTCTTAAAGAATTCAATCATAAATCCATCAGGACCTGGGCTTTTTTTGTTAGTAAATTTTTAATTATGTTTTCAATTTCGTTGACTGATACTGGGTTATTCAAAAGTTTTATATCTTCTTGATTCAGCTTTGTTAATTATTATGTTTCTAGGACTCTGTCCATTTCTTCTGTGTTTTCCAGCCTATGTGAATAAATATTTTCAAAGTAGGTATTGATGATCTTCTGAATTTCTACAGGCTCTGTAATTATTTCACTCTCATTCCTCATTGAATGAATTTGAGTTTTTTCTTTCCTTTTCTTGATAAAATTGGCTAGGGATTTATCTATTTCATTTGTTCTTTTAAAGAACAAACTCTTCGATTCATTAATTCTTTGTATTGTTTTCTTGGTCTCAATTGTGTTAATTTTTGTTCTGATCTTTGTAATTTCCTTCTTTCCATGAGCTTTGGACTTGACTTGCTCTTCTTTTTCTAAAAGTTTGAGGTTCAGCATTAGGTTGTTTATTTTTCCTTATTCTGTTTTACTAATGTAGAATTTGTTGCTACAAAGTTCTCTCTTAGAACTACTTTCATTGTGTGACACAGGTTCTTGTATGTTGTATCTGCATTTTCATTTGATTGTAGATACTGTTTAATTTCTTCTTTAATTTCATCTGTGACCCATTGGTTGTTCAAGAGGGTGTTATTTAATTTTCATGTGTTTATGGAGTTTTTGTGGTTTCTTTTGCTATAATTTCCAATTTTATTGCTCTATGGTCAGATAATATGCATGGGATAATTTGAATTTCTTTGCCTTTACTTAAGTATGTTTTATGGGTTAGTATATGGCCTATTTTAGAGAACATTCCATGTGCAGCTGAGAAGAATGTATATTCTGATGTTGTTGGGTAGAACACTGTAAACATCTGCTCAGTCCATTTGTTCACATGTTTGATTCAGTTCTGTTATTTCTTTGCTGACTTTTTGTCTAGTTGATCTATCTCTGTGAAAATGGAATATTAAGGTTCCCTGTTACAATTGTTCTTGCTTATTTGATTTTTCATGTCTATTAATATTTGTTTTATATAGTGCTCCCCTATTTTATGCATATATATTTATGACTGTTATCTCTTCCTCTTGAGTTTTCCCCCTAACAAGTATATAGTGACCTTATTTATCTCTTTTGATCATTTTTGGTTTGAATTTCACATTATCTGCAAACAGAATAGCTACTTTTGCTTTTTTCTGGGTTCCCGTTACATACAGCATTGTTTTCCATCCTTTGACTTTCAGTCTATGAGTTTCTTTTTGAGTTAAATATGTTTCTTGTATGCAGAATATTGTTGAATTTTGTTTCTTGATCCATTCTGCCAATCTGTTTCTTTTTATTGGTGGATCAAGGCCATTTACATTGATGGTTATAACTGATATGTATTGGCTTATCTTTGGCATGTTATTTTCCTATTAATGGTTCCCTGCTTTTGTCCTCTGTTTAATTGCTTGCCCTGCCTGGTAGCTCCTTTTTATTGTTGTTCTTGGAATTGTGGTCATTTTTTATCTCTATCTAGAATGTCTTTCAGTACTCTTTCTAGGGTTGGTTTGGTGGACATGAATTTCTTAAGTTGTTCTTTGTCATGGAAGTATCTTATTTCTCCATTAATTTTGAAAGACAGTTTTGTGGGTTACATCAATCTGTGTTGGAAGTTTTCCTTCAGGGTTTGAAATACTGTACTCCAAGCTCTTCTTGACTTGAGGATTTGTGTTGAGAAATCAGCTGTGATTCTAATGGGCTTTCCTTTATAGCTGATCTGTTTCTTTTCTCTAACAGCTTTTAATATTCTGTTTTTCTGCTGAATTTCTGGGATCTTATTATATGTGTGGGTGCAAATTTATTTTGTTTATGGCTGTTTGAAGTTCTATATGCCTCACTTATCTGTATGGCACATTCTGTTCCCATGTTTGGAAAATTTTCTGCTATTACTTCTGTAAATAGAGCTTTTTAATGTCATTTATGTTGACTTCTGATTTTTTCATTGACACCTATCAGTCTTATATTGTTTTTCTTTGCATCATCTTGGAGCAGTTGAATTGTTATTTTGTGATCCCTTGTTATTTTTAAGTGATCTTTCCTTTCATGATTGCTAGCCTCAACCCTCTATTCAAGGTCTGAAAGTCTATCTTCAGTTCTGTTCAAGCAGTTTTGCCAGCTTTCAACAGAATCTTTTATTTCCTGTATATCTCTTTGAATCTGTTCAAATGCATTGTATTTCTTTCCTATATTGTTCATTCAAACTTTTGATCATTTTCCTATGCTCCTGTATTTTTTCATCTATGTCTTTAGCTATGCTGAACAATTCCTTCATTAAGGTTCTCATTTCTTTTTTTTTTAACCTGAGAGATTATTTCTAAACATATTTCTTCTATAGGCTTGTGGATGTTTCTTTACTTCAGTTGTTATCTTTTCAGAAATTTCAGGTGTGTATCTTCCAATTTATTCTATGTCTATGTCTCCTGTACTTGTTCTGGAGATTGTATTTTGCTTTTTAACCTTGCCATTTCACCTCTTGGTTCATATTTCAGTTTTTTCAATCTCACTTGTCTTGCCTCTCCATCATGTGTGTCTTAGTTAGTGTCCTACTATGTGGCTGGTGTTCACTCAGTCGCCAGGCCCCACAGTGTAAGGGAGGAGGCAGTCACCTAAATTCTTCCTGCAGAGTCTTGAGTGAGTCCTGAATTCTTCCCAGGCTAACTAACTTAGGAGCATTGATGTGAACCAACCCTTGGCTCATATTGTTACTTTTGCTTCAGAATTTTCCAGGCCACCAGACCCACTTTACTGTGTCACTGGGTGTCATGCAGGCCCACCTAGGTTCCTCTGGATTGAGGGAGGGGTCACTGGTATAGGCCACCAAGATTCTCTGGGTTGGGAGGAGAGCTGTGTTATATCATTGAATTGTATACTTATCTCTCAGAAGGAGGTTCTATTAATTCTCAGTAATAGAGAGCTTATGTAAATAGCTTATGGAAGTTATTTAAATTCTCTAGAGAATTGAGTCATGGCTAATGACTTGAGTCATGGCTCACAAATGGTGAAAATGCATTTTAAGCCTTAATTTTTCTACTCTAGGGCTTAAAACTCTTCCCAGTTACCACTGTTGCTTATTCTGAAATTAAGTTGCCCACGTCTCCATTTCAACAACTGGCAGTTGGTTGAATTATATTTGATATTATATATATATTATATATTATATATATATATATATATACACACACACATATATTATACATCACCATAAACTCAGGCTAAGATTGGACTACTTTATTCTTCTGCATTTCTAGTAGAGAGAACCAGAGGGAAGTATGCCACACAACCATGGATGGTTGGATGGAGGAAAGGATGAAAAGGCAGGAAGAAATACACTATTGGGTCTCTGACTTCCAGTACTTTACAATCTACCAGGAGAAATAAAGCATGTGTGTGTGTGTGTGTGTGTGTGTGTGTGTGTGTGTGTGTGTTGTAGTAAGGAAGTCTCAATACAACTAAAAAGTATATTAAAAAAAGGTCCTGTGATTGTTGACCAGAGAATGACTAACTCATTGGTATTTCCTAGGGGTATCAAGATAGATATCTTTGGGCTAACCCATGCCAACCTTTCTGCTTGGTGGCCCCTATCTGAAGTTCCAATTCTGACTCCCTAGTTTACTCCTTCTCCATGATGAGAGACAAAGTGGCCTCAGTCTCTCCCAGAGTCCATCCCATCCCACAAGCCTCAGGTGGAAAAGGTGGGGGGGAAGATGCTGAGTCAGGACTGGTTTATGATGTTTGATGATTACTCCTGTATTACTCTCAGCCAGTGTGTGACTCTTAGCTTCCTCAATTTTCATTTAATTTGCTTCCCTCTTTCTTCAGTGTCTCCAAGAGAAAACAAGCTCTTACTACTTCTAAGAAATGTTTGACCAGGTCCCACCCTTTGGGGAGCTATCTATGGAATGGGGAGGCAATGGTGGGAAAGGCAGTTGTCTGCCTCAGTCTCACTTCCTGTTCCTCCCACTTCCTTCTCCCCAGGCTCAAGGTTATCTACAGTTGTCTTGCCTTATCCTACCTGGAATAATCCTCGGGCTCCCAGATGTCATAAATAATACTCATATCATTTCTTTCATTTTATAAGCTCAATTGAACTTCTTTACTCTCCAATCTCCTTGAGCTATATCTGACTCCCTGATGGTTCAGTCACTGCAGCGTGGGAACAGCCTAGAAAGTGTCGCTGACCTCCCCAGAGGTAAACAAGTTTGCTTTTACATTCTCACATAAGGAGCAAGTTGAAAGGACTAACTTCATTGTCTCTATTTCCAGAACTTTCTAGAAAGTGGGCAAATGGCCAGACGTGATGGGTAAAGGTTGCCTTAAAGTGATACTGCCCTTTTCCTAAGGCATCTTTACAGCTCCTTAGATTAAACTCCCCAAAGTCACCATCTGCCATCCCTCTCCCTGTGCCTGAAGGGACAAATGTATTGTATGAATTCTGTGACTCAGAAGTTGGCTCCAGACTAACAATGGAGCAAGGAGAGATTAGTGGCATCCCCCACCCCCACCCTATTCCACACACTCAAAGATCCAGGGACCCATCCCTGGTTCCTGCTGCTCTTCAGGGAGTCTCTCCACCCTGGTCAATACTTGCCTTCTATCTAATGTGACTTTTTCTTCTTGTTGAGAGAGGAGAAAAGGAGAGAAAAGGAAGGCTAGAGAATCAAGGATAGCATGCAATCTATCTCCTTGTGGAAAACTCAAGCAATTCTTAGAAATATTCATTGTGGGCTGCTGATCCCTTTTGAAAGCTTGTGACCTTTTGGGTTCTGAAAAAGGCCAGAGGAGAACTTCTCCTCCAACTTGGGTGCCCTCTCCTCCCTCTTTGTCACACTAGTGGTAACCCTGGTCGGATCCTGCACAGGTGGATGGGCATTTGACCAGAACAAGGAATGATCACTCTCTCTGCATCCTTCCAAGTTTTCTCCTCTTGTGTCTTTTTTTCACTTGCACCCCTTTCTGACCCACCCACTTTCCCAGCCCTGGCCATCTCTTCAGGGGTTTCAAGGTCCAATCCCGTGCTGCAAAAGGAGTGGGAGTGGAGTCAGCACACAAGAATTTCCCCCTCTGCCCCTGTCTCTCCTTTTTCGGCAGCCCTGGGAATGTAACCCAAGGTCTTACACAAGCTAGGCAAGTATTCCACCAGCAATCTGCATCTCCAGCTGTCCCCCGAATACTTTTGTGGATTAATCCTTTTGAGTTTTGAAGCCTCTAGAGTCTTCATATTCAAATTCTGGAATGTGTCAGCTGACACTAACTAAACAGCTCAGACAAAGCCAAAAGATGGGAGGGACTGGAAAGAACACAGGCAACACTTACTCTGCAAAGTGTGCAAGGGCATGGCAAGGTGCAGAACTCTTCCCATGCTGGCATCTGCAAAACTGCAGGGGCACAGATGTGTGCAACATAGGGTCAAGCCAACCAAGGCCTGGGCACAGAGTGTGCTGGGTCTGAAGGGTTCCAACATCTGAATTTCCAACTGGAGCCTTGTATGCACTGCCCCTGTGTTCCTATCTCCTAACTGTATGCCCCAGGGGCAGAAGAGCACAGCTGTGGTTAGATCTTCCCAAAGGGTCTTCCACCTCAGCTCCAGCTCCCATCTGCATGCACCTATCCTCCAGTAAGTCTTCTCTGGAGTCCTTGCCTCCACCACTCATGGACCCTTGGTCTGCTCTTGTGTTCTGTACTTTCTGTTTCATTGGCTTCCTTGAAAAGTCCTTGGATGGCTCACCCTGTCTGTCTGTCTTATCACTAACTAGGCAGCAAGGTCCTCCAGGGCATCTATCTCTTCTCTTTTGTCTCTTTCCATGGTGCTCAGTACTATGTGCAGAAAACATATTTCCAATTTGTTTGTGTGCTGAGCAACTGAAGTTCTCCTCCTGCCTAGCAGGCCATTTTCCTAATGGCAGGTAAATCCAAAGATTCTAGGGAAGCGAGACAGCAGATGCTGTGAATGCTTGTCATTCTCTCCAAAAGGTACTATAGCATATGTCACCGGGCTCGTGGATGCTCAGCTGGGGGACCTTCCTGTAATATACCCCCAAGTTCACCTATTGGCTGATGAAAGGGAGTTTCTGCCTTTCTCTCCAAGAGCTGGGAGCCAGGTGGACTGCTTCTCCTTCGAAGGGGATGCTCTCTTTCCCAGTGTCTTAGAGTCTGGGCTCTGTAGGCTGGCAGATGGGAATTCCAGTGTTGACTCTAGCTACTGCCAGCTACTTTCCATGTGTGTCTTAATCTCCATGAGCCTCAGTTTTCTCAGCTGGAAAATAGGGATAAAAATAGAATATCTGCCACAGTTTTGTTGGGGGTGGGAGTTAAATAAAATGATGCAGTTGAAACACTTTACACAGGACTAATGCTGAATGGGCACTAAAAAATGTCAGCCTCTGAAGGTACACAAAAAATGCTTTCTGCTTCTGTGAATGTCTCAGGCACTCCTGAGCTGCTAGCTTCTTTATCATCCTGCTGACCTCTTCCTTCTCGGCTGCCTCATTTTTCCTACCATCTGTTGGGAGACATAATCAGAAGACCAACAGAGAGTGAGGGCAGCCCTCTTCCCTCTCAGAAGGGGTCTCCACTTTAAGAGACACCCACTGTCTTTTCTTATAAGCCAAGTGTGCAAACTCCAGAACAGGCCTCCAGTTTATCCTGCCTCAGTCTTCTGGTCAGCTCACCCCATAAAGTCCCCTAGCTCAGGGGTATCCTGCTACACCCCATCTGGAGGGCCCTGTCCTTTGCTCTGCCCCATCTACCTAAAATAGGTGGACACAGCTTTAACTGAATGTCCCCAATCAGGACAGTACAAAGAGATTCTTTTTTAATGCAAACCTCCAAATGCAAATACTTGAGCGGATTTGCCATCCTCTTATCTTCGTGCTTTTCTTTCCTGTCTGAAGCAAACTCCTCTTGTGAGACCTTGGGGTCCCAGTAAAGAGGCTTCTTTGCAATCGTACATTACGCATTTGTGCAAAGGGACTCCTTAGTGGCTTGGTAAGTGCCCTTAAAGCAGATTTTATAAATATTTCAGAAAGGGTTTTCTATTAAATTCCATCTTTTAGAAACTTCTGCTGCTATCTGGGTAGCCAGTTTTTCAAGGATATATTTCCTTTTAGTTGAAATCACAGTCTCCAAGAAGTACCTCTGCTCCAAAGTACTTTCTAAACAGTGTGGTTGACCCAGGGGTCCGCAATTAAATTACTCTGTGTTCTAATGGTGGAAAAGACCCACTGAACAAAATGGCCCTAGGGACATTGTGTTTTTTCCATTGAGTGAGGGGCAATGCAAAGCTGGGAGGTAACCGGGTCCTGAAAGCATACATAGGAAGGAATTTGTCATGGCTGTTTCATCAGAAGGGTGAGGAAATAAGCTTATCAGTACCAAGTCTTTATCTGAACGAATCTTCCGCAAGCAGGAGGTACTAACCTTCGGGCTGGAGAGCTTTCCTGAAGGGGCAGGAAGGCTCAAGGGCAAGGGCATGGCAGAAGACCTGCTTTCACTTTCCCTGAGGCTTTTGTTCCTGGGCTATTTCCCAGAAAGTCCAAAGCCCCTGCCCTAAGGGGCTCAGCAAGGTCATTAGGATATGCCAAAAAGCAAATAAAATCTGAAGTCTGACATTCAAGGTTAGATGATATCAGCTGCCTCT
>RJWT010036721.1:0-13201 GCA_004365215.1 Cuniculus paca | reverse complement strand
CCATCAACAATTTCACCGTGATGAATGATCATCGTCCATCTTATTTCCCCACAAGGCAGTTTTGGAGAGAAGAGTGATCACCAAAACCCATAGACTCATACAGGAACACACCCTCAGGTGGACATCAACCCCGCTATGGCAAGACAGAACCATAGCTGACCACCACTGTTCCACACAAACCCTGATGCCCCAAGACTCCAGAATCAGGTTCACCCACTGCCCGTGTGGGTGGTCGCTGATCATCAGGGTCCATGGGATCTGTGGCTAAATGTGGATCACTAAATGTTCAAAGCTCAGAAATCAGTTTTGACTTCTAAAGGGTTCCAAAGAAACCCAGGACATGGGGCAGGCTTGAGCTGCTGCTGCTTCCAGAAATAAACGTTCTGCATTTGTCTTCCCGGCATGCCTCGGCTCACAGTGTCCCTGTTCTGAGTCAAAAGCGGCCTTTTTCAGAGAAAAGCTGAATTCTACATTATTTCCCATCAGTGATTCTTTGCGTAGGTAGCAGCCACAAACACCAGAGGGATGTTAATGAACAAAGTCTCCTGGCAAACTTCTCACAATGCCCACCGTACTCTCCCAGGGAAGAAAGACTTGTCTTGTGTTCATAAACATAGCTGGAACTTACACTGGCCTGGTCCTGAGCTGGTAAAGCCACACTGAAGGCAAGGTATTATCAAGATCATCCTTGAAATCTGATTTTTGGAGCCAAGTAGAAATAAAACAAGTTGTTAGTTTTCTTTCTGCAAGGACCTCAGGTACCTTACATCTCTGCATGCACCATTCATTCTACGTTAGATGTTCTTGCCTTCTGTGATCGCGGGGCTTTAACATCTGCTTCTCTTTCAGGTCTTGGTTCATCTGTCACTTCCTCTGCAAGGCTTTCTCTGACCTCTGTGTCTGAGTTATGTGTCCCTCTATGGAGCTTTCACCTGCTCTGTGTACTCCACACTGTGCTATGACCATCTGGTAACTTGTCTGTTTTCCTACCTACACAGTGAGCCCTACCAGGGGAGAAAATTTACCTGCCTCAGTCACCAAGATAACCCTAGATCCTTATGTTGTCAGGTAAAATTGAGGGCTCAAATGTTGATCTGGAATAAAGAATGAAAGAATAAAAAGTAAATAGCACATGCAAGGAGTTAAGTGGGGAAAAAAAATACATGGTTAAATGGAAAAAAACTGGAATGTCACTTTCCTCAGTTAAGAAATGTTGGAATACCAGATTACAATTTTGGCAACATTAAGGAAAGCAAACAACAGAAGGGGGAAAAAAAGCAAGAGATTTTTCCATCTTTTGACTCAATTACCAAAAAAAATAAAGCTTTGTTTACTCCTTGTGCAAGCTATCAAACTTTTTCTGTAAATTAAAACAAATAAACAAACAAAAAAAGACCCTAAAGCTTCCAGGGAACCTAACCATGTTCCAGAAACTGTCTTCTACTAGGGTTGGGGAACACACATTTATATTGGAAAAAATCCACCACTTGCCTCTGAGAATTTTCATAGTAACAGAGGAACATTACAAAAATGGAAAATAATTGTCAAAATCTGAATGTAATGACGAAAATAATATAGGACAAGGTTTACAAAAAAAAGTGTCTTTGAGCTCATAAAACCACTGGTGAGGAATTACTTCTAACATTCAAACATAAAACAATGAGCTGAGAAGAGAAATTATAAGGCTTTTGTGGTTGTACACCATGAGTTTTGAAGGCAGCTCAAGGAAGCCAAGAGGAACAAGTATACTTTCTGCTTCTCCCGCAGCTATAGAAACTCAGTTTTTATTGCAATTTTTGTAAGCAGCCACCATACAGGGAGCACTATATCCACCATGGTATTCATCATGCAAAGTAAAAAGAATAAATTTCCTATCTTGAATACTATAGAGAAGGTGTTTCCATAGATACTTGATCTTAACAACTAATTAGGCAAATAAGAGTATTCCCAAAGTCTGTATGTATCACATCTCTGAAATTACATAGTTCGAGCTACTTAAGAAAACCACAGGATGCTAGAGCAAGGAAAGACCTGAACCTTTCTTTCCTCTAAACCCTCATTTTACATTATGCAGGCCAGAGAGCTCAGCAGGTATATTTTTTCTTTCCCAAACACTCTTAAAGTTCAATTTACTAAAGATTTATGCCACCTTTAACAAGAAATTATGAAATCAAATCAGTTTATTAAACAATCACCATTTTTTGTTAAAGGGGCAGAGTCTCACTATGTTGCCTTGGCTGATTCCAAACTCATGGGTTCAAACAATCCTCCTCGCTCAGCCTCCTGAGTAGCTGAGACTACAGGTACATGCCACCGTGGCTGGCACTGATCTCCTTTTTTAACATTTATCCTTCCAGGTAATCTTGGGTAAAAAAGATTGGCCACATAGGAAACATCATAAACTAAAAAACTGATTATAGGCTAACAATGCTAGACTGGGTATCATTTATCACTCCCAAGGACTGCAGTGAATGTGGGAGTCTTGTGGGACACCTCATGATCCTGATCTTGGGTCTCAACTGTCACAATATTTAAGGCTGCAGAAGTTCTGGAGACTGGAGAATTCCGGTGGACAAAGGACAAGTGACCCAAACTCCACTGGGACAGGTACTTTACACTTTGGAAGGTCAAATAGCCGTAAGAAGTTAATGAGACCATAGAAAGATTTCCTGCTTTCTTCAAAAGAAATAATTCCAGCATAACAAGTTTTAAGTACATATATGATGTTCTCTTTTACATAGACCAATCCAATTAAACTACTGTAAATGTGGCGTTGAAGGCACGTTGCTTCCTTATCATTGCAATGACACCACCCCATGCCTGAGAGAAAGGGGGAGCTGGTCAACAGAACAGAGCTTTCTAGTCATCATATGCATGGAGACCCTAATTCAGCCTCAGGGCCACCTTAGTCATTGGAATCTCCAGGGACAGGAACACTGGGCTCTGCATACTTTCTTCATGGGGAAAGAGTAGTGTGTCCAAACTTTCTTCCATGACCAGTGAGCTGGGCAGAAGGCAGGCCCAGCCAGTCGGTCCCTCGGGCCAGGGCAGGAAGTGAGTCTCTCTTACCCTGGTGCGTGGGGCCGCAGGGCTAACACCAAAAATTCATCCAAAGGAGCGAGTCGAGGTCGAGCCAGAAGACTTGTCCAAGCAGGTTCTTGAGCAACAGGTGCTCCTGGCAAGTATTAACAGGCAAGGTGCAGAAACAACTGGGGTCTGAAAGTCAGGAAATATGAGGGCAAAGCTCCACGACAGAATGGAAGAGTAGAAAAAACTGGCTTGGGAGTCAGATACATCTGAGCTCAATTATCAGCCCGGTCACTACTTAGCTATGCGACCAGAGGCAAGATATTTAACCTTCCTCAGTCTCATTTTCATCACCTGTACTATCAAGATAATAGGCTTCTTCTCATAGTGTCAGGAGGTTTAAATGATATAAAGCATTTATCATGGTGCTTGGTAAACAGTAAACATGAAATGTTAGCTTCCAATGTTTAAAATAGTTGCAGAAAAGAAAAACAAAACAAAGAAAACAGACTCCTGGCAAACAGAAGAGAACACAAACTTGTGAATGGGAAGATGAGCACCACTAATTCTAGGGGTGAAAACAGGGCTTTGTCAGGCCCCCAGAGAGTTTGCCAGGATGTGGAGCAAGACGGAAGATGACCTGTGCCTACTGAGGGACCCGCCCCAGATGAGAGGTCATCCTACCCTCCTGCCAGCAGCCTCTGCTTCCAAACCATCTACCGAACATAAGACAGCCCAGTTCTGGAGCAAACTGCCCTCTTTTAGCCAAAATGGATTTTTTGGTGTCATTTTTAAAGGATTGAATAGAAATGACAACTGAACTGGAATGACGATGAAAAATGCGAGGTCCAGTACATTTCCAAAAGGTTCATTTGCATCTTCCTGGAATCTTGCTTCTCTGCTATCATCTGTGAACAGGGCAAGGTAGGAGGGCTCTGAGTGGCTGAGAGGCAGCCTTTGGTTGTCCATGGCAACCCAGCATCAGGGAAGTGCTGGGCGGTAAATGTGTGGGAGACAAGATGATGCTATTAGCTGTTCCCATTTTGAAGTGTCAGTATGATCTGTGCAATACAACTCAGGAAAAATACTCCTATTACCCTGTGCAACTAGCTCAAGCAGAATCCTATTCCTTTCAGGACAGGGGCTTAGCTGCCAAATAGATTCACTGCTGAGAATTGCTCTGGAGAGTGCAAATCTCCACTTCACTTCTCAAAGTTTGCTCAGTCAGAAAACCTATCTTGACTGCATTCAGGAAAGCCCAGACCAGCCTGCCCTTGGAATTCCGTGCCTGTTGCTCCATCTAGCCCAGCTGCCTGCTAAGTCCTCCTCTTCCTCTGTTTATGTGGTCATTGAAAGTGTTCCATCTTATCTTCTCAGAGAGTTTTCTTAAAATTAAAAGCTCCCAATGGGTAGGAATCAGATTTCCTCCCACACAGCACCCAGCTGAAAGGACTTGGTGGTGCTTGGAAGCAAGATCATGGAACGGTTCTAAGCTCAGGCTTGAGGCCAGTCATACTAGGTTTAAATCAGCTCAGCCACTTACTAACCTTACTAACCTTTGGCCTATCTAAAAGATAGGCCAAAAATCCTTTGATCCTTCTATGCTGGGACATGAAACAACTCCTCTCCCTTTGAGGGCCGGCTAGCCTTAGTTATTTAGGTTTAGTCTTAATTATTTGGGTCGAGCAAAGAAAATATGGCTAAAGAGATGGGCATTGCTTCTGAGGCAAGATTACAAAAAGGCTAAAGCATATGTCTTGGATATGTTCTCTCACTTTCTTATGCTAGAGTCACCCTGAAGGACTCCCACATTGTGAGGACAGGCCCAGGTAGCAGGGAACTGCAGTCTGCCAGCAGCCACGGGAACAAGCTTAGAAGGGAGTCCTCTGAAATAAGACTTTAGATGACTACAGTCCTGACCAATAGCTTGACTTTGTGAAAGACCCAGAGCCAGGACAACCTACCTAAACCACAGTGGATGCCTGCCCACAGGCACTCTGAGATAATATTTTTTGTGTTAAACCACCAGGTTGGTAACTTGTAATGTAAAGAGACAATGAATACATAATGAGTAGGTGACATAATGTAACCAAAGATCTAATCTTCCTGTCTATGAAATGGGGATAATTATATTGATGAAAATCCTATCAGATATTAAATATAAATCACTTAGACCAGTGTTCGGCACATGCTACAAGCTCAGTAACTGAGATCTTCCACTCTCGTCATTGCGGGGATTAGTACAGAGCAGGACTTAATCCCTAGACATCAAAACTGGCAGACATGGGTGCAAGTTTTCACGTTGACACCCAATAGCTGCAAAACCCGAGGCAAGTCACTCGATTTCACTGAATCTCAGTTTTCTCCAACATCAGAGTTTCCAGACTCATTATGACGATAAAATAAGATGTATTTATTATTTACCCTCACACACAAAGACACGGCTCAGTCAATGGAATTTAAATTGTACTACCATATCATCATGGATGCTTTTGGTGAAAAGGGCGGTAACCCAGGGAGAGACAATATGCAAAGTGCACATTTCTCTGAGAAGCCAATAGAGAATGTGAGCCAGTTTCTGGATGCACATTCTCACAGTCTGCACTTGACCTTGAAGACTCAGCTCAGGCCTAAGCTACAGTACAAAGTTTTTCCTTACCCCTCTTTACACACAAGCGTGTCTGGCCCATTCCCCATCATGCTACTTATGTGCTGCACTTTTCACAACTATCTTCTCTCCCCCCAGTCTGGGAGTCCCTTGGAATTAGGAACCAGCTCATGTGAGATTCTGTGGCTCCAGCATCTACCCTAGTGCCTGGAAATTAGTGGTTTTTTAAATGCAAGTATGCTGGATGAGTGACTTAATATATTAATGAATTAAATTAAAGCATTCACAATAGTTTATAGCTGAGTTCTGGGGGAGGAGTATTGTTTGTTTGCTTAATCTAAGTACCTCGTAATTCTTCTAATCATCCAAGAATCATGATCAGACTCATTCAGTGCTAGACGACTTCATGCACTAAACCAAAGTATGCTAGGGTCAACCTACACTAGTGATCAAAGGAGGATATAAAGTAGGACGTAACTCTTCATTACATCATGTAAAAAAACAAATGTATGGATACTGAAAAAGCATCGTGGTAAACAGGAGGATTAATATGAATGGCTAACACTAAATTTCCATAAAGATATTACTTTAAAAATATATCTTTTTCATTCATGAATATGTTTACTATTGCCCACCCTGTGCCAGGATCTGGGCTGTGTGCCAAGGACACAGATGAGTAATGCCTGCTGTCACGGAGACCACAGTTTGGTGAAGGAGGTAACACTCTAGGAGAGAGCCCTAAATACCTATCCAAAGTATCAGCCTGAGGAAAGCAGCAATCTCTCAGAACCACCATGCCTGTGGCTCAGAAACCAATGAGGTCATCACCGCCCTGACTTTTCCTTCCCTACTGAGTGACCCTTCTCATCAATCATATTTCTACAAGTAAGCAATATACTACTAAATTTGGAATTTAAAAAGAAAACATTTATCATTGTATCAAAAGCTAAGTAATACCTATGAATAAATCTGACAAAAGACATGCAAGACCTGTATGTGGACAACTGCAAAACACTGGAAGAAATTAAAGATGACCTGAATAAATGGAAATGTATGCTGTATTCATGGATCAGGAGACTTAACACTAAGACAGTAATTCCCCTAATTGATCTAGATATTGAATACAATCCTGATCAACATCCTCACAATGTTTTTGTAGAAATAAAGAAGCTGAGTGAAATTCAAAGGACCTAGAATAGTAAAACAACTGTAAGGAACAAAACTGGAGAACTCACACTATTTCAAGACTTACTACAAAGACAGTCATACAGGCAACATGGTATTGATGTAAAGACAGACAGATATATGGAATAGAATAGAATCTAGAAATATACTAAACATACACAGCCACCATTTATAACAAAAGTGGCAAGGTAATGAAGGGAGAAAGAAGAATCTTTCCCATAAATGGTATAGAACAACTGTATGTTCACATGCAAAATAAATGAAACTTGATCTGTACCTAATATATATTTTTTAATTCTCAAAGTGGATTATAGGTCAAAATATAAAATCTAAAACTTACCAAAAGAGAGAATAGGAGAAAATCTTTGTGACTTTAGGTTGGGCAAAGATTTTTTTTTTTTAGACAAAACTATATAAACCATAGCAGAACAAAATTGAAAACTTCTATTCTTCTAAGTACGTACTGACATTTGGGAAAAGAGTATGGAAGTTCCTCAAGAAAAATAAAAATAAGACTACCATATGATTCAGTAAGCCCACTACTGAGTATATGTCCAAAGGACCTTAAATCAGTGTATCAAAAATACCCTGGTCCTTGTGTTCACTGCAACCTTCTTCACAAAGGTAATACACAGAATCAGCCTGTGCCCCTCAATGAAGAGAGATAAAGAAAATGTATATACACACAGTGGAATAGTATTCAGCCTTAAAAAAGAAGAAAATCTTGTCATTTGCAACATGGTTACACCATGAGGACAGAATACTAAGTGAAAAAAGGTAGTCACAGAAAGACAAATACTGCATGATCCAACTTAATATGCAGAATATGAAAAAATTAAACTCACAGATGCAGAAAGTAGTATGATGGTTACCAGGGGCTGAGGGGAAGGGAAGAGGTCTGTGGAGATGTTGATCAAAGCATAAAAATTTCAGTTTGGTAGGAGGAATAAGTTCAAGAGCTCTATTTCATAGCACAATGACTACAGTTAGTAGCAACATATTTATTGTTGAAATCATTAAAAGAGTAAATTTTAAATATTAGCACCACACCAAAAAAAGTTAAGTATGTGATTAGTTAAGTATGTGTTAATTAGTTTAAGTTAGCTATTTCACAATATATGCATATTTCAAATCATCTTCTTGTACATGATATATATATATATATATATATATACACACACACACACACACAATTTTTTGTCAATTTAAAAAAATCTTATAAACCAAAATTAAAAAATCTGCTGTTCCAAAGCTACTGCTAAGAAAATAAAAATACAAGGCACTGTTTGGAAGAAAATATTATAAACAAGTTCAGAGGCAAACTGCAAACTAAGAAAAAAATACTTGAGGTACATACATACAAAGACCTGACCTCCTTAATGTAAAAATGCCCTCAGAAACTATTAATAAAAATGTACAATCCAATGGAAAAATGGTCAAAAGTCACAGAGAATTTCCTCCAAAATACAAATGCCAACAATCATATGAAACTAACGACAATCTCACTCACAATTAAAGAAATGCAAACTAAACAAGATGTCATTTTATAGAGAATATTTGACACAGAAATACTTATACAAAAAAATGCCAATTACTGCAAAATACATCAGCGAGGACAAATAAGTACATAAAGGTACAGAAATACAATTAAATACAGTACTACCATGTACCCCTTTGCAATTTAAATGCTGATTTCACCCTGATATCATTAAAAATAGTCTGAAGCATATAGTTGGGGGGGGAGAGATACTTCAGTACGTATACCAAAACTTCATTTATCCAAAAGTACACATCTTGACCTATTTATAAAAAATTATATGGAAATATATCTATCTAAAGGAGAGCTCACCAAAGTGGTAAATAACTTGTCTTTGGAAGGGGTTTCAAATAACTTTTACTTCATTTCCAAACTGCAGTGTCCTTTCAAAAATCTACAAAGAACACCTATTTCTGGAATTCATGAAAGTTGAGTTCTTTTAATTTTGAAAAATATGAAGAGATTTTAATGTAACATTTCAACAAAACAAATCAAAAGGCCTGGTAGAGTACAGCAAGAAGATTCCTCCCTTGTAGATTTAGGGTAACAACTGCCTCGACCTTTTAGGAGAAATTTGAATAAGACATGCATAGATACTGTCCATTAAAGGCTTGGCACATAATAAGCACTTAATAAAAATCAGCTGCTGTTATGATTGCCCGGGACATATGTGACATTTGTCATGTCAAGGAGCAGAAGGAAAAGAACAAACTGCAATCCTCAGAGAGGCACAACAGCTAGTCTCAGACGACAACATGAGTCTCTATCCTGTGAAACCTTCTTGGAAGAGGCAGGCAAGGAGGGTGGCAGCCAGCTGGAGAGAAGAGGAGGACAAAGCAAAGGCCAAAATCCAGTAGCAGTTTCCTAGCGCTGCCTACTGTGCCCTCAATGAACCAACGCAACTGACCTCTCTCCTCCCACCTTCACTCCTGGGTTGACCGGAACCTACTCACAGACATCGGAATATTAGGGTTTCAGAAAGACTCACTGGGATGCCAAGACTGAAAAGACCATGAGTACTGCCTCCCTCACTCTGCAGATAAGAGACCTGAGAGTCGCACAGGCGAGGGGCCCTCCTGAGAACCAATCAGTCAGCACCCAGCTCAGACCCTCAATCATGGGATGCCTTCCTATGCTAATCTCTGCCTTCTCCTCACGGCCCTTTCACTAGTTCTCATTTCCCCTACTGCATCCCCCTGCTCACTACCTGTGGAACCCCTCAAGGCCCCATCTCCTCTCTGGTAGCCCCAGTTGTCCTCTGTGTTGCTCCCTATGGTAAGGGAAGGAACCAGACTGTAATGTTACAGACTCAAAGGGTGACCTAGAACTAGGACTGTTATGGCCGTCGATCACTGAGGGAAGACATTCTGCTGCTTCCAACAGAAATAGCATAAGTCATGGGGTGAAATGAGGAGGAGAAGGAAAAGTTCCCAGTTATTCTCCACTTCCCTGGTGACACTAGAGGTTACCTCAAAACTCTAAGGAAAGGAAGACCCCAGAAGAAGAGGAACACACAGATTCAAAAGGAATGAGCAGACTCTGTCTCCTGCATCGTAGATGCAATCAAGGTGCAAGGCAGCCATGCGTGAGGGGAGAGTAGAGGCAGCGGAAGGCCATGTTCTTTCCCACAAAGCAGGGTCAACCACAGCAGAGGCTGCTCTGGGGCTTACCTTGGGCAGGCTGACTGGAGTCCTGGGCTTGGTCCTGGGGTTCTTAATTAAGAGCCTCTGATCCAGAGGGAGCAGATGGTATTTCATGGCCTCAATGAGGAAGTCCTTACAGGTGTTGTTATTCTTTATCAAAGCTTCTTCTTCCACCGTCTGGAGGTAACAACCCACAGGTGATCTGCGAGTAGCACTCAGCCACATTTCCAAGCTCTGTCCCTTGGCTGGCTCATTCCTGAGTTCTCATTCCCTCCCATGCCACATCCCCTCGGACCCAGGGAAGGGTCTAGAGCATTGTAACTTGGTACTCACCTTCTGGATATCAAGGGCGTAAGGGTTAAGTGATCAAACTCTGGCATCAGACAGAGGCTCAAATCCCAGTACCAACACTTAACATCTCAGATGCTTAGTTTCTTTATTTTTAAAATGGGCACCTTAAAAGTATCTATAACCAGCCAGGCCTGGTGGCGCACACCTGTAATCCCAGCACTTGGGAGGCTGAGACAGGAGGATCGTTGTGAGTTCAAGACCAGCCTGGGCTACAAAGTGAACTCAAGGCCAGCCTGAATGGCATAGTGAGACCTGTCTCAAAAAGACAATGGCCAGGGATTTAGCTCAGTGGCCTAAGCGCCTGCCTGGCAGGCACGAGGTCGCAAGTTCTATCCCCGGTGCCACACACACAAAAAAAAGTATCTATAACCTCACTAGTTTTGTTTGTTTGTGAGGGTTAAATGAGTTTATACAAAACAACACACAAGTAGGTGCTAAGCTTCAATTTGGAGCATGAGAAGTTTTGGAAATGGACACAGTGACAGTTATACAACATTATGAATGCAATTAATACCACTGAATCATGAACTTAAAATGGTCGAAATCACAAAGTTGATGTGATATATATTTCATCACGATATAGTATGTTATACAGTTAGAACAGCACTTGAAAATGTTTACTAGAAGCCTGACACACGTTAGCTATTGTGAAGCCCAGAAGCCTGACTGTGCTGGGTGCAGGCTACCCAGCATTTCCTCTTCCTCCACTCCTCCTGTCTGTGAGCAGTCCTCCCCCAGAAGGCCATATTTGTTTGAAATTTCAAGGTCAAATGAACGCTAATGAAACATCCTCTCCCAGAGGTATGCACCTTGTAAGGCCTGAGAAAAGCACTTTTTAAAAAAGGGATTCCCATGCCACAGAGCCTGGGCCCATGGCTGCTGGTTTTCTTTTCCAGAGCCAAACACCACTTTGCCACAATAACCCAGGAGCTGTTTCCCCAATGTCGTCATGAAATTTCAGCTGTGGACACCTGATGGAGGCTGTCACCAAAGGTCTCCGAAGCCTCTTTAGCTTTCTCTGGGCCCCTGGTTGGCCCCTCTCTGGAGAAGTGGGGACAAACACCCACCCCATCCATGGTCAGTTCCCCACAGGGCAGCAGGAGGTTTGACAGTGACCCCGGGAGCTCAGGGCTGTGCTTAGGGGACCCTTTCTACAGGGAGGACATGAAGCCACCAGGTGGCACTAGTGCTGCAGAAGGCTGAGGTGCAGATCTTCAAAGACCATTTCACTGACCTCTTAGGCCAAGACCAACAGTGTCACTTACATGTGGTCATAAGAATATGACGCCACCCATAATCCTAAGCACAACAGTAATATCAACTAGCATTCACTGAATACTGCGTTATAAAATTTTCTGGATTATCTATCTCATTTTGCATCCCCCCCACCACAAAACCCTATTAGGTCAGTTGTTATTTTAGCCAGATGAGAAAACTAAGATTTTAAGGGGTTCATTGGCAGAGAAAACAGAAGCAGAGCTGCCACCACCTCTCTTAATCCTGCACCACACCTTCCCTTCCTTCTAGAGACCTCTCACGGACAACTAAGGGCTGGCAAAATGCCTCTCTGTTTCAATTGTTTCACATATTTTAAGGCTTATTTTCTGTCTGCTTGTAAGAGTGTCTAATGGCATTTACTGTACAAACAAGCCATGCAATGGATACACAAAACAGAGAGTACCAAAGGTGGCAGCCTCCGAGTCAGGCTACTACGGGTCTGAGTCCTGACTTCTCCCTTATACTGGACAGTCGTCCCAGTTCGATCACAACCCCATACCTTCGAGGCCCCAAGTTGTAAAAACAGTTACCATCTTTGCTTCAAAGACTTGTTATGAGAATTGGTGACAACACATAGCGCCACAAAGGCACCCCTTAATTCTTTATTTTCCTTTCTTTTCCTAGAGGAAGTAGAAACAGTATGTGCTCTAAACACCTGAGAGGAGCTGGTTCTTACAATCCTGACTTGGGCTTTGAGCTGCCTAAAACTAGAGCAGAAAGGAAACAGAGAAGCATTGTGAGAATGACCCTTCTTGCTTTGGTGCTCTATAAGAAAAGCCACTAATCAGTATTGAGCATTTGGAACGTCAGGCTCCATGCTAAACACCTGGCTTGCAAACTGATACTTTCTTTAGTCCCCAGCATAGTCCTACTGGGTTCTGTTGTATCACTTGATCTAGAGAAAAAGACACTGAAGCTTGAGTGAGAACTTAAGGCTAAAAAGTAGCAAAGCTGAAACTGAAACCTCAGAATCTGATTCTCAAACCTATGCTCTTCAAATTTGCATTACCAAACCTCACACTTAAGCCAGTGGGCTGTGCCCTCAGCCCCAGCAGAAGATCCACTAAACTCCTCTACCACACCACACAGCCAGGATTGCTACTGCTGCTGCTGGAGGTCTGGAGCAAGTACTCACCTGGACTAAGTAGTCCCTAGGCAAGAGAGGAAGTCGGACGTGTTCCATCAGTTTTGCCATGTGCTCCAAACGAGTTTCTTTCTCATAATTGATCCATGAAATCACAGCTTCAAATACCTATAAAGACAAGAGACAAAGTTTTCAAACAACCTGTAAAAATATCTGTAAAAAAGAAAGCTACAAGTCATCCACAAAGGTGTCTAGCCTAAGATTCAATATTTAAAATAAAAACAGAAAGGCTTTGTCTATTAGCTGGCTGAAAGGTCAAAGCACACAAAATGACAGCCTGCCACACCAAATGTAGGGTCGCCATGGTTTATTCTAAAATGAAAATCAGTTTCAATAGCTATTTGAGGGTAGAAATGCAGAGCAGTAACTGTGAATAAAATGTGTAAAGATGGCTTAAGAGGATCAGAAGTCCTGGGGACAATGCCATC
>RJWT010036720.1:0-13201 GCA_004365215.1 Cuniculus paca | reverse complement strand
AAGTGGAGGGAGAAGCGGGGGGCTGGGGCCAGGCACAGTGGTGCACACACCTGCCATCTCAGCTCCTTGAGAGGCTGAGGCAGGAGGATCACAAGTTCAAGACCAGCCTGAGCAGTTTAGTGGGATCTGATCTCAGAAAGGCTGGGAGTCGTCCAGGAAGACAGCAGAGTGGTGCTCAGCAGAGACAGAGCCTCTCTGAGATTCGGTGTCCAGATGCTGGGATGCATCAACGTGAGCAAGACGAGGGGGAGGTGGGTCCCTGAGACCCAGGGAGGGTCTGAGCCCGTTTAAATTTTCTCCCCTGAGGGTAAATCACCATACTGAGGGCATATTTACAGTTTTCTGGTTTGTTTTAGATTTTGTTGTGAAACCACAAATCTAGTTCATATGGATAAAGGTAGCAAATGAACCACAGTTTGACATTTTTCCATGCTGTGTTTGATGCTATTGTTATCGTTGGTTGTACCACTTTACCCAAGGTGACACAACTGTTCTGATCAGTTGTTCTCCCTGGTATGCCAAGACCAAGACTGCTTAACTATAGGCCAGTGCCAAAGAACCAGGGGCTGGGCCAAGGAGACAGCAACTTCCGCAATAAATTGAAGAGGTAGGATCTTGCAACGGACTACAAAAGCCAGCAATGAGCCAGGCGTGGTGGCGCACGCCTGTAACCCCAGCACTCGGGAGGCTGAGACAGGAGGATCGTTGTGAGTTCAAGACCAGCCTGGGCTACAAAGTGAGCTCAAGGCCAGCGTGAACGGCATAGTGAAACCCTGTCTCAAAAACACCAGGGCTGGGGATCTAGCTCAGTGGTCTAAGCGCCTGCCCGGCAAGCGCAAGGTCGTGAGTTCAATCCCTGGTGCCGCAAAAAAAAAAAAAAAAAAGCCAGCCACACTTGGAAGACATCTCTGAGAAGTCATTTCCTCAGGGTTCTAACTACCAGCAATAAAGCTACAGGCCATAAGCAATGTATAAGGATCAACCCAAGAATTAAACTAAAAAGTTGAAAATGAGAAGACCCTTAAGCAAGATGCAGCCCCAGACTTCCAGCTCACCAAAGGAAAACCCAGGGAGAAATGAGGTAGAATAATTCAAAAGCCACCCACTCGGACTCTCTGAAGTGGTAATAGTGGCAGAGTTGGTCTTTGAAAGATTAAATAAAATTGACAAACCTTTAACCAACCTTATCTAAAAAAGAAAAGACTGGAATCCATATGTTGTAGTCAGGGGTCGCAGGGAGAACAATTACAATCAGGTCACAGAATTTATAATATTATTTATGATGGTTACCCAGAGTTAAACACAAGAAAGTGCAGGAAATCTGTCCACAACACCAAAGACCTAAAAAAAATTCAGCTGAGGTCCTGGATCCCGCAGTAATGTCCTGCATGAGTCCAGCTGGAGGCCTAGAGCCCACGACGAAGACTCATGCAAGTCTGTTTTACCGATCTGCACTGGGAAGGCCTAAAGGCCAGCGCTGGAAGCTAGAAAGTCTGTGCCAGCGGGATGAAGGATGTGTGCCAGTAGGTTGTAGATTCTGTTTTGGAACCAGGAAGTGATGCTCAAAATAAGAACTAGGACTCCCCGAAAAGTACCCCAGCCATCCTCAGCGACAAAGAGGTCCCGCGCTCCTCCGACGATGAGAACAGTTGAGTACATGCCAGGAAGCCAGCGTGACAACTTCTGGAGTTTAAACAGCACACATCTTCCCCTCCAGAGCCAGGAAGTGATGCTCAACATAAGGACCAGAGCTCCCCAAAGTGAACTGCAGCCACTCTCAGCGACGAGGTCCCGAGCTCCTCCAATGATAATGGCTGAATCCATATTGGGGAGCCAGCCTGACAAACTCCTCCAGGAGAACCAATGGCTCCAAACAGCAGCACTTAGGAGAACCCACAACGCCTCCGCTCTTCCTCTCCACATCTCTTTTTATGCCGATAACTTTCCTCAGGTGGGTTGTCTAAATGCAGCACACCATGCTGATTTAATTCTGTTGGTCTAAAGTTGACCACCAGTTTTTAATCTATAACACCATACAACTAGGAATAAAAAGGGTAAAATCACAACAGTTCCAGAAGAAATTCAGAAGATCATCAATACCTACTTAGAGATCCTATATTCTAAAACAGAAGAGATAGACAAGATTCCTACATACATATAAGTACTAAAGCTGAATCAAGAAGATGTAAAACTTCTAAATAAACCAGTATCAGTCAATGAAACTGAAGATGTAATTAAAAACCTACCAACAAAGAAAAGCCCAGGCCCTTGAAGATTCACTATTGATTTCTACACGAAATTTAGAGAAGACCTAATACTGCAGCTTCTGAAACACTTTAATGAAATTGAAAGGAAGCAATACTCCCGAATTCATTTCTGGAAGCAATCATTACCCTGGTGCCAGAACCAGAGAAGGATGCAGCCAACAAAGAGAACTATAGGTCAGTCTCCCTAATGAACATAGATGCAAAAAATCCTCAACAAGATACTGACAAACAGAATGCAGCAAGTAGTCAAGAAGTTTATACACCATGAGCAAGTAGGATTCATCCCAGGGATGCAGGGATGGTTCAACATACACAAATCAGTAACTAATGCACCATATTAACAGAGCCAAGGACAAAAACCATATGATCATCTCAATAGATGCAGAAAAAGCATTTGACAAAGTCCAACATCCACTCATGATTAAAAAAAAAAACCTACAGAGAATTGGAAAACATAGTCTTTATCTCAATCTGATAAAAGTCATCTATGACAAGCCAACAGCCATCATACTAAATGGACAAAAACTGAAAGCTTTCACTCTAAAATCAGGAACAAGACAAGGTTGTCCACTGTCTCTACTGTCATTCAGTATAGTTCTGGAAACATTAGCTAAAGCAATTAGACAAGAAAGAAAAAAAGAAATAAAGACAGGAATGGATAACATTAAATTATTATTTGAAGATGGCATCATATGCTACATAGAAGGCCCTGAAAACTCCCCCAAAGGACTTCTCGATTTAATAACCAAATTCAGTAGTGTAGCTGGTTACAAAGTCAACACTCAAAATCAATAGCCTTCCTGTACACAAACATCAAACTCACTGAAAGAGAAGTCATGGAAACAACACCTTTCACAATAGCATCCAAAAAATGAAATACCTAAGAATCAATCTAACAAAGGAAGTAGAAGACCTTTACATTGAAAACTATAGTACTCTAAAAAAGGGGATTGAAGAGGATATCAGAAATTGGAAATAAATCCCTTGTACTTGCGTAGGAAGAACCAATATAATGAAAGTGTCCATACTTCCAAAATTGTTTTACAGATTTAATGCAATCCCAATCAAAAATTCAATAACATATCTCACAAAATTAGAGAAAACAACCCTAAAATTCATTTGGAACCAGAAGAGATCTAGAATAGCAAAAGTAAATTATGGTCAACAAAGACAATGCAGGAGACATCACAGTCCTTGACTTGAAATTATACTACAAAGCTACTGTGATAAAAACAGTATGGTACAGACCAAAAAAGAGAAAAAATAGACATAATGATCAATGATACAGATTAGAGAATGCAGAAACTACTCCAGATGTACTCAACCACTTTATCTTTGACAAAATATCCAAACACACTCTCCAGAAGAAAGATAGCCTCTTTAATCAAAGGTGCTGGAAAAACTGGCTTTCCACCTGCTGAAGAATAAAACTAGACTCATATCCTTCATCATGCACTAAACTAAAATCAAAATAGATTAAAGATCTAAATATTAAAACAGAAATACTAAATCTTCTGGGACATAGAATAAGTGGAGCTCTTGAAGACATTGTTGAGGGAAAAAATTTTATAACCAAAACGCTGATTGCACAGGAACTATCACAAAGAATCAACAACTGGGACCTCATCTTATTAAAAAGCTTTGGTACAGCAAGAGAGACCACCCACAGAGTGAAGAGACAACTCTCAGAGTGGGAAAAAATTTTTGCCAGCTGCTTCTTAATCAAAGGACTAATATCTAGACTATATAAAGAAAAAATTGAAAAAATGAGTCCTTCCAAATTTAAATACCCAACCCAAAAATGGGCATCTGAGATGAATACAAACTTCTCAGATGAAGAAATACAAACAGCAAATAAATATGTGAAAAATGTTCAACATCCCTGGTCATTTGAGAGTTGCAAATTAAAACAACACTGAGATTCCACCTCGCTCCAGAAAGAATGGCTATTATCAAGAAATCAACCGATAACAAATGCTGGTGGGGCTGTGGGGAAAAAGGAACCCTTCTCCACTGTTGGTGGGAGAGTAGACTGGTGCAACCACTGTGGAAATCAGTGTGGATATTCCTCAAAAGACTAGGACTAGAGGTTCCATTTCTCCCAGCTATTCCCTTTCCTGGTATTTTCCCAAAAGAATTAAAAGCATCATACCACAGTAGTATATGCACACCCATGTTTATAGCAGCACAGTCTATAATAACTAATCTTGAAATATCCCAAATGCTCATCAACCAATGAATGGGTAAAGAAGATGTGGTTTTTTTCTACAATGGAGTACTACTCTGCCATAAAGGAGGACAGACTTGCGACATTTCTAGCTGGATGGATGCACCTTGAGGGCATACTCTTAAGTGAAACAAATCAGACACGCGGGTGTAAATACTGCACTGTTTCTCTGGTGTGAGAAACTGAAAATGTATATAAGGGCAAAAATGTATAATAGATTTTGGGAAATGGAAAGAAACTATTCAAATGAGAAGGGGAACAAGGGAGGGGGAGGGAGAAAGGGACAAGAGGAAAGAATAGAAGGAAAAACGGAAGGTTTTGTAATAGGGAGGGGAAGAGGGGTTGAAGGGTAGAGCAGGAAATGGGAAAAGAAGCAGCAGGGTATCATGCACAGGTGCCAGTTCCCTAGGATTAACATGGTCATTGTGTACACCGAAAATGTACCGGCTTTTTAAAAAAGTGCTGGGGTGTAGCTCAGTGCTCCCTGGGTTTGAGCTCCAATAACAAAAAACAAAAAGGGTAACATGATTCCCGGGCCTCCTCCCATCCCTGGTCCCAGAAGCCTTTGCATCCAGCCTTTGTGTCCGATTCCTGGACTCAGGATCACAGCACCGTCACGTCGTGGAGACAGTACCCACCCCGAGCGTGGGGCAGCAGTCCGATGAGACCCAAGCCACCATAGATGGAGGGAACCCCTGACCCCATCCCAAGTACAGCTCTGCGCCGTCCACTCAGTCCTGGGTTCGGGTGTCACCTCCCAGGGCCACCTGGGATTCCAGGCCTGTTCCTGCCAGGCAGAGGCTCTGGCTCCTGAAGAGCCCTTCTGCCCCAAGTCGTGCATCACCTTCCTGGTTGCCAACGTGCCCAGCACCCGGGCAGCAGCAGCAGCAGAGAGCCTGGACACGGAGGGAGGGTACAGCCAGAGCCATGTCCCAGCGGCAGCAGGGGAAGCCACAGCTGGTCCCGGGTTTGAAGAACCCTGCTGGATGATGACAAGAGGACTTCGCATGTCCCTCAGAAAGAAGGCAACGGCCTCCAGGGGTGCAGATGGTGACGCACAAGACTGGGGTAGTGACCACCTTGTGGGCAGGGGATGCGCAGGGGATGTCGAGACGAAGGCGATGGGGTCACTGAGGCCTCCTGAATTTCGGGACTAAGCATCGCGGAGACAGCAGGACCTGCTCGGGGCACAGGCAGGAGGCAGAGGCTACAGAGCAGTGTCGCTGGGGAAGATGCGACACAGAGACTTATCCCCTCGGAAGCGTGGCGAACTGCCAAAGGGTGAAGTGAGGACTACGAGATGGCCATGCAGGAGCGGCCCAGGACAGCCCCCAGCGGGGACGGGACGGCCTAACGCAGGGTCAGCTCCTGGGGACACATGACATCACCTGCTTCCTGGCCCCTTGAGCTGTCCCCACAGGGCTGTGACATCCATTTCCAGGAGCAGCCCAGGGGCAGCTGAGTGGGGCTGTGATGGTGACCTGGTTTGGGGGGCTCCAGCAGGAGGGATTGACAAGCCCAAGACCCCCAGAGGAGCCCCCGGCCTCCCGCAGCCTTGGGGCCAAAACCCCCGTGGCAGGTGAATGTGTCTCTTTGCCATGCCGTCCTGTGGGAGAACAGTGGAGACCCTGGGTGCAGGCAGCACCCACTCCCCCGAGCGTCAGCCTTGGCAGAGGGGCGGCCTCAGCCAGGACCCAGGAAGGGTGGTCACACAGGCTGTTGGTGGACACAGGGTCTGGGCAGGTGCCCCTCCCTCCTGTGGACCCCACGGTGCCTCTGTTGGCAGAGCCAGGCATTGTATGCACGGCCAGGGAGAAATCCCCATCCAGCTCCTCGTCTAGGCCGCGGGCAAAGGCGGCCAGAAGCTGCGTGCTGAGGGGCCATGCGCTCGCCGTCTGCACAGGGCCCTGACAGCTGGGGCTGCTCTGGGGCACAGGATGCAGAAGCCCATCGAGGCTGCTCTCCTGTTCCCGCCCAAGCTCTGGCCAGTTCCTCGCCACTCCCGGGGGGCCCAGTGCCCCTGCTGGTTGGGTGGTGCAGCTGCGTGGGAAGGGCCACCGTGACAGCCCTGGCCCCTCTCATGGAGGAGGCATCCGGCCTGGCCCCCAGCCTCTCGCCTGCCCAGCCCGGCCCAGGGCAGGCAGGTGGAGATGGCCCCCAGGACTCGCTGCCTGCCCCTCCTCGCCCGACGCCTGGGCCCCTCACAGCACCGCACAAGTGGGCATCCCGAGAAGCAGCTGGAGCTGTTTCTCCTCTCCACGCACTGTTCTCATCTCTCATGCACACAGGACATGGGGAAACTGAGGCCTGGCCTCGCAAGCCAGGAAGCATCCCAGCGGCCTGACTGCCATGCCAGCCTGGCCGACATCGCTGTGCTCTGAGATCCAGGAAGACCTTGCCCCAAGGCTGCTTTCAGGGCTGACTGGCCACCAGGGACCAAGGGCGGCTGCATGGTCCAGCCCTGTCCCTGGGAGGTTCTGTCCCGTGGTCCCGTGGCCCCCAGCGGGGCTTCCCAGGGGGCCTTCCCAGCGGGCCAGGGCTGTCAGCTCTCGGCACCAGGACCCAGGACGTTGCAGCAGCTTCACCTCCAGGCCATGTCCACCAGAGGGCAGCGCAGCCCCGCCACTAGCTGCACACCCAGCCCCTGCCTCCCATGTGGTGGCACGGCCCAGCGAGTCCATGGGGTCTGGTCTGCTGAGGCTTGTGAACTGGCCCTGCATTCCACACCATTTCCCAAAGGCTTCATGCCCTGCAGGGCGATGTCCACCCCCAAGAGCCCCCCGCTCAGGACACGGGCGCCCTCGTGCAGCCCCCGCCCATCGGCCAACTACTACTGCCCGCAGCCCCACCGCACACTGCTGGCCGCCCTGGCCCTGCGCGCCATGTGGACACAGCACCTGTGCCGACCAGAGACCAGGAGAGGGAAGGGACAGACCCCCGCCTTGGTCTGCACAGAGGTGGCCTGTGGCTCAGCATTCTGGCCACATGGAGAGATGAAAATGTGGGCATGGTGGCCCACACCTGGAGTCCCAGCCCTCTGGGAGGCTGAGGCAGGAGGATCAAAAATTCAAGCTCAGCCCAGACAACTCCGTGAAGGTGAAACCTTATCTCAAAGGGGGAGGGGAAGTCGGAGGCCGGGGACACGGCTGAGCATGAAGATAGACACTGTGGGCAGAAGTGACCGCAGCAGACTCGGAATGACCGGATGGCATGGGTCCTGGATTCCTTTTACAAGCAGCCTTGGCTCAGCTGGACAAATGCACCCCCCCCGACCTGCATGGGCCAAGGGGAGCCAAGGGGTATGTGGGCCCCAGGGGGCCTGGGGAGCCGGACTCAGGTGCCTGCTGCCTTCCCCCAACCCCCCAAAGTGGCGGGAGGTGACACACTTATTCATCCAGGAAAAACGGCTCCGAGTGCAACCTTGGGCCTCACTGAGTGGGAGAGGGGGCCGGTGCAGCTGCAGGGCTCCGTGAATGCTGTGCTGGCCTCTGCAGTGCAGGGACGCTGCCTGGGCCTCCCGCGGAGTCTCAAGGACAGGTGGCACCCAGGAGGGGCCGGGCCAGGGGCAGAGGGGAGCCGCTGTGCCTCGCTGGACACTTCAGCCTCTCCTGTGCAATCGTTTGTCGTAGTCAGACGCACAGAGCTGAGGTCGCCCGCAGCGCCCCTTCCCAGCGCACGGCCCTGTGGCGCTAGCATGTGCTGGCAGCCATCACCACCGTCCAGGTGGCAGCCCCGCCCGTGCTGACCCAGCACTGCCCCGGTGAGTCTGCCGCCCAGGGCCTGCACAGCCCCGGGGCTCCATGTCGCCAGGGAAGCGGCAGGCCTGGGGACGGGCTGAGTTGTGGCAGCAGGCACTTCCTGCAGGAGCGGTGGGGTCAGCTGGAGCCTGGCACCCTAGAGAGGTAACCGGATGGACACGCAGCAGAAGTGTGTGGGACGTGGGCCGCAGTTGCCTCCATAGGAGTGCGGACAGGCTGGGACTCCCAGGGTGAGGTGGAGGCCAGCATGCGTGTTTCTTGCTGCGTTTCCAGACTTGATTTGTCTGCAGTGCGGCAGCACCCAGCGCCATGCAGGTTCAGGGACTGGGCTTGCTGGCCAGAAGTCGCTGGATGGTGTCCTAGGGGCTGGGGGTGCTGGACACACAGCCTTGGCCTTAGGGTGAAGAAGGGTGCCGGGGGGAGCCCCAGCCCATGTCACAGGCATGTCCCAGCTGAGCGCAGAACATGGCCTTCCTGGTCCCAAGGTCGCCTTTGGTAACCACAGGAACAGGATTCGCACCCGCTTACCAGCACCAACACCCTGGAGTCAGCGCGCACCAGGCCACAGGTCTGAGTGGCCTCTCCATTCAGAAGCATGGTGACAGTACCATGTGCAGCTGTCCCTGCTCTACTGCAGTCAGCAGGCCGGGAGCCTGGGTCCAACCCGGTGCTGCACTCCACGGAGGAGTGCTGTGTGGCTGTGTCCCTGCACGGCACTGTCACGGTCCACACAGGGCGGGGCACAGCCCTGCTGGGGAGGGGAGCTGTGCCCATGGCCCTGGGCAGGGATGCTGCTGGGCGTGGTCCCTGTGGAGCCCCCCTGAGGCCACCCTGTCCTCTCTGCAGGGACAGTGGCACAGCGATGTGTTCAGTGGACTGGGCAGCTTGGCCCACTGCTCCGGGGTCACCTACTGTGGTCTGTGGATCAATGGCCACCCAGCAGGTAGGGCCCCATGCCCCCACTAGCTCCGCTGTCCCTCACAGGCCCTGGGCAGCCACTCAACAGGGGCCGGACCTTGAGTATGTCGGGCAGGGGCTGGGACAGCGTGGAACCAGTATCCCATCCCCTGTCAGGAAAAGCAGGTTCTTCTGGGATTTCAAGGGGTGCACAGGCTTGAGAGGTGCTGAGACCAACCTTGCACCCAGGGGATGGTGCTGCAACAGAGTCCCCCACCCACAACCCCCAAACCTGGGGCCCCCAACCACGGGACCGCCTGGCCACAGAGCATCTGCAGCGCCACCCTGGTCCCACACACCTTCATCCAGGCCTGCTCTGCACTCTGCCGTGACCATGGGGTGGGGGCACTGAGGGGTGGCCACTAGGCCTCCCTGGCCACCCCTGCTCCCTGTGTTCCTGGTGGCAACCGGGTGGCCTGTCATCCACACTTTGGTGACCAGCCCACTGCTGGACAAGCAGGAACTTGCTCTGAGCCAGCCTCAGCTGAACCTCGCATACCCCAAGCTTGCGTGCAGTGTCTGCCAGGTGCCCTGACCCTCTCGCCTGCCCTGCCCTCACCAGCACCGGCCACGAGGATGGTGATTCTGGGTCCGGAGGTGCTGGAAGTGGCCCGTGGCTGTCCCTTCACGGTGCACGTGCAGCTGCAGCAGGACAGTGGAGAGACAGCAGAGAGTGAGTGCCCCCAGGTGACCCCAGGCTTCCAGAGCCCGCAGACACGGCTCCTGGGCGGCAGAGGCCCAGACAGGGTGCCCATTGGCTCCCAGGGCCCGAGTGCCTGGAGCCAGGCAGAAGGGGCAGGAGGCGCCGGAGCCCTCCAGAGGGTGGGGGCAGCATGTGCGCGTGTGTGTGTGCGTGTGTGTGCGTGTGTTCTGGCTCGCTTGGGCTCTTGAGTGACATTGGCACACATCGCACAGCACAGAGATGGAAAGGACACTGTCAGCCCAGCTGCAGGGGGCGTGGGCTGGGGCCCACAGGGTGCGGGGCACTTCGTCCTCCTCACTGGGGAAAGTGGGGAAGGGCCAGGTGGACTCACTGCTTCCAAGCCCTTCCCACCACAGCCGCGATTCTGGAACGCAGGAATTCACCTTGGCCCACTCTGCTTCGGTTAGGAAGCCACAGTGTGTAGCACAGATCAAATACATTTCGTCACAACTGGTTTCTTTTAACGACTTTGTTGAGGCATCATTTACATACCATGAAATTAATCTGTGTTAAGTGATTCCAGGGCCTTTAATAGCTAAGGATTTGGGCAGCCGCCACCACACCTCGACCTTCTTCCTACACTCCTCTCGCTCAGGAAAGACTCCTCACTCCTGCCCACGGCCTCGTCCCGCACTGGCTCCAGCAGCCGCTCATCCATCATCTCTAGATTCTCCTGCTCGGACACTGCGCAAATGGAGTCTTCCGTGTGTGATCTTTTCTCCTCTCGCTCCCCCAGTCCCTGCTGGGTTCTGAGCCCAGGACCTTTGCACTAGCTGCCTTCCCAGCCCTTTTTTATTTTGAGACAGGGTCTCAGCAAGCTACTGAGTTGCTCAGGCTGGGCTCGAACTTGCAAGTGTCTTCCCGCAGCCTCCCGAGCGTGCTGGGGTGACAGGTGTGCACTAGTGTGACAGCTTCCTTTTGGGGCTCACCTGTCCATGCCTGCATCTCCGTGACCGGGCAGTAGTGTCCCGTTCTGTGGCAGCCGCATTCTGCTTGCTGATCACCGGCTGACAGACAGCTGAGGGCTGTCCTCGCGGCCTTTGGGACAGTGCCGCGTGAACCTTGCGTGCGCATGTTTGTGTAAACAAGTATCTGTCTCTCCCGGGCGCGTTCCTGCGACAGAACCACTGGCCATGTTCAAACTGTTGAAAGAATCAAAACGGCCCGTTTCCGTCCCCAAACGGCGTGTGGGATCCGCTCCCCCCTGCATGGGCTTGGATTTCTCACTCCGTGGTAGCTGCCTCCTCGTGGGTGCGAAGCGGCCTCTCCTTGTGGCGTGGATTTGCATTTCCCTGAGAAGAGGTGACGTTGAACAGCTTTGCCTGTGCTTATTGGCCATGCGTAGATCTTTGGGAAAATTTTTGTTCAATCATTTTACTCGTTTTAAGAATGGGGCTGTTCAGGTTCTTATTTTTGAATCATAACAGTTCTTTATGTCCTGTGGATCCAAGCCCTTGATCAAACATATCTTTGCGAATGTATGTATTCTTTCCGTCTACAGCCCATGGTTTATATTTTTGTTACTCTTTTTGAGTTTTTGAAATAGGGTTTCTCTATGTAGCCTAGGTTGGCGTTAAACTCCAACTCCGCCTGCCCCAGCCTCCCGAATGCTGGGATTTACAGGCATATACTACCATGTCTGGCTTGTATTTTCATTTTCTTAAGGTCTTATGCCCAGTGAGTTTTATTTTGTTATAGTATTCATTTATTTATGCTAGAGAGGGAACCCAGGACCTCATGCATGCTAGGCCACAAGTCCGGCCCTTCTATGTGGACACAGTGTCTTGCTGAGCTGCCCAGGTTGGCCTCAAACTTGCACTCCTCCAAGCTCAGAAACCCACGGATCTGGGTGAGCCCCTTCATGCCCAGTGACTTCTTAATGTTGGTGAATTCCAACTTGCCAACGTTTTCATTTACAAATCACAGTTTTGGTCCTGTATCTAAGATTTCTCTGCCTAACCCCAGTTCACAGAGATAGTCTCTTGGTTGTTTTTGTTTTTTGTTTTGTAGAATGTTTATGGTTCTAGATATTATGTTCAGGTCTGTGATCCATCTTTGCACTAATTTTTGTGGTTGAGGTAAAGGTCTGAGTTTATCCCCCAGTAACTCCCTTGTTGAAGTCTGTCCTTCTCCCACTGTGTTGGCGTGGCGCTGTGCTCAAAGGTCAGTTAACAAGGACCCAGGGTCCTGCCTGGGCTCTCAGTTCTGCCCCGCTGACTCACCCATCTGTGTCCGCTGGACCCCAGGTCCGTGCCAGTCCTGCACCATCTCCATCACCCCAGCCTGGAGCAGGCTTTTCGATCCGGGTCCTCCCTTTGTTCTTCTCCAAAACTGTGCTGCTGTTCTGGGACCTTCATGGTTCCATCTGAATTTTAGGACCAGCTTGTCACTTTGTGCTCCCACAGTCGGAAAGCCTGCGAGGATTTTGGAGGCATCCCATCTGGTCCCCGGGGGAGGTCACCATCTGAGTGACGCTGGGTGTCCCAGGTCACAGCCCAAAGCCTCTCTCACCCGCGTTTGTTACTTTCCATGCAAAGTCTTGCAACACTTTTATTGAGTCTATTAATAAGTCATCAGTGATTTATTATTTATTATTAAATACATGGCTTTGATTATTAATATAACTGAATTTATTTGTTATATTGTTTTTGCACTTGTGGGAATGGGCTTTCCTTAAGTTCATTGGGAAATTGCTAGGCTACAATTAATCTTTACATATTGATCTTATGTCCTTTGACTTGGCTGAATTCATTTATTAGTGCTACTGGTTTTTCTGAGGATTTTTGGAACTTTTTATATCCATGGAATCACACTGTCTGCAAATAAATACAATTTACCTCTTCTCTTTGAATCTGAATGTGTTCTCTTTGTTTCTCTCTGTCACTCTGTCTCACATTCCCACCAGCAGTGGATGAGGTGTGCTGATTGCCACCTCCTCACCAGCACTTGTTGTTGTCTGTCTTTCAGTGTGGCTGCTTGTGTAGGTGTGGAGTGGTACCATGTCATAGTTTTGTTTTGCCTTAAAGTTAATGGTACTGGGCATCTGTTCCTGTGCTTATTTGCCATCTGTGTATCTGCCGTTGAGAAATATCTACAGAGATCCTCTGCCCATTTCAAACCTTGGGTTAATCTTTTTATGAACCTTAAGAGTTCTTTCTATCTTCTAGAGTCAAGCCCCTTATCAGATGTCTGATTTGCAGATATTTTTCCCATTTTTTGCACCTACCTTGCAGTTTCCTGGTGGTATCCTTTGAAACACAAAAGACCATTTTTATGACATCCAATTTAT
>RJWT010036719.1:0-13202 GCA_004365215.1 Cuniculus paca | reverse complement strand
ACACAGGCACACCTCACCGAGCAGGGAAACAGCCAGCACATCTACCTGCTGAACTCAGTGCTCCCAAATGCGCTTAGTCCTTCACCCTCAAAGGTGAGTAAGCCTCCAACATTCAAGATGCACACTGAGACAAACGGAAGCTAAGAAAGGTCAGAGTGGTTACACCTCAGGGAGCAAGAAATGCTGCAGGAAGCAGGGTAATGCTGGCCCCCTCCTCAACCCTATCCCCACTATAACTCCTACAGAACCCCGAGTCTTTAGTACATATTTAACCAGTAAGTATAAAAAGACATTTTGATCTCATAAGATTGGGTGGGAGAGTGGGAGAGTGGGAGAGTGAGAGAGAGAGAGGGGTGGGGGGAGGGAGGGGCAGGCAGGTAGGCAGTCTGTTACTGGGAGTGTAACTTAGCACAGCTACTTTGAAAAATAATTAGGTACTCTATTAATATCGAAGATTACACTTGCAATTTGACATATACATATATATGAAAAATTCCCCAGCTTCTCTGGCAACATAATATACCAAAAGGTATAATATACCAAAAAGCATAATATGTAGATTTAAAAAAGAACCTAAATGTTCATCCACAGTAAAGGCTATAAAAGTGGGTTGATGTATACACATATAATGGAATCCCAAAAGCAGTGAAGATGCATAAAACAAGCAATAAATGGATATCTCAAGAAAATAACATGGAAATGAATAATTTCTATATAAATCTCAAAAAAATTAAATTTTGTTATACAATAATATAAAATTATATATATATATATATATATATATATCTCCCCCAAGAGCCTTGTGTAGCAATAAGGTGGGGCTTTTAGAAGGTGACTAGATTAAGGGGGCTTACAGCTGACTTGCTCTTAGGAGGGAGGGTCTCCTCAGAAAAGAAGGGTGAGTGGGGGCATGGCCTGGAAGAGTTTATCTCCCTCCCCAGATTCACCTTTCATTCTCTCTGCTTCCTGTCTGACATGCCATGAGCAGCTCTCCTGCACCATGCTCCTCTTTCACACCATTCAGCCTTCAAAATGGCCAACCATGCAAGCACTGAAACTTCTAAAACACGAGCCAAAATAACCCTCTCCTCCTTTAAGTTGGGGGTGTCAGATATTGTGTCCTGGTGGTGAGAAAAGTAACCAAGATGATGATGTTTAGGTGTAAGTATATATGTCCTGTTATAATGATAAATACAAATGGGGGAATAATATCTTCTAGGTGAGAGTGAAGAGCATGGGATCAGGAAGAGAAGCACAGCATACTCCAGATTTCTAATTTCTTGCTTCCTGTACCAGATCTAAGCTTCTTCAAACTCCACATTAGCAATTTTCTTAAATTATCCACCTGTAATCCCAGCACTCAAAAGGCTAAGGCAAGAGGATCACAAGTCTGAAGTCAGCCCAAACTCCATAGCAAGTTCAAGGCAGGCCTGGAATACACTGTAAGACACTGTCAAAAGAAAGATGACAGAAGGAAGGAAAGGAAAAGAGAAAGACAGAGGGGAAGAGAGAAGAAAAGAATGTATAAAAAGCAGTCTTCCACAGAGTGACTAATGAAGAAGAAACTCATTTACTGAACTAGACTGGGCTACATGCTTTAATAGGTTATCTCAAACCCCCAAAACAACTTGGAGAGGAGTCATTATTTTATAAGTGAAGAAACAGGTAAAGAGAGATCTAATGCAGCTGGGCATGGTGGTGCAGGCCTGTAATGCCAGCACTTGGGAGGCTGCAAGAGGATCACTGTGAGTTCGATGCCAACCTTGGTTACAAAGCGAGTTCAAGGCCAGCCTGAACTGCATGCTGAAATCCTGTCTAAAAAAAGGGGTGCGGGTATGTGCAGGGATTTAGCTCAGTGGCATAAGTGCCTGCCTGGCAAGCACAAGGTCATGAATTCAATCTGGTACCAAAAAAAAAAAAAAAAAAGATCTAAGGATTTTCCCTAGAGGGAGACTATTTGAAGACATAACTACTGAAATGTTCCAAATTTGACAAAAGACTTGAAAATACACGCCAAAGATGCTCAAGAAAATCCAAATAGGATAAACTCTGAGATCTACAAAGCCATGCCACATGCTTTGGGCAGGTCTAATTGAACAACAATGTTGTCTGGGACTCAGTCTTTATCTTCTCAAATACTAGTTTCATCCTAAAGCTGATTTCCTTCCTGCTAGAGGCTTTTGGGGTAGCTGAGGCTGCACACGCCTGTATCTGGGAACTCCTTCAAACTTCCTTCCCAAAAGGCCCCATAAAGTCTCTCCCTCAATTCTCCGAGGCCCAACCTGGGTTAGGGCTTGGCGCATACTAATCAGAGGGTATAGAAAGAATGGCTACCACACTTAGCACTTAAGGGAAAGACACACAGACATCTAGATCAAGAGATGAGGTGAGAACAGGAGAAAGTGAGGATTTCAAGACCAAGGGAGGGAAAAATTTCTAGATAGAGAAAAACCAATGTTAAAAGCCCAGACAGATCCAGTAACAAAGTAAACACACTGTTCTAGAACCTTCAAAGCTATTCCTCTTAGCACAAAGAGCAAGTATTCTAACAAACACAAGAGCATTTCCAAAAGTAGTCAGCTGACTGGTACTATCCTAGAGAATAAATGCACCTCAAAATTCAAGTTAAGTTTGTCAACAGCATAGATTGGGCTCCCAAAAATAGCCTAAGAAAAACACTTTCTTCTGCCGAGTTCTCCAATATAAATGTCAAAATGAGAGCCTGAAAGGGCAAAGCTTTACTTAAATCATTTACATGCACCTGTAATTCTTTAAGGAAAGCCTCCCTACAGTCTCTCTCCTACCTAAGAATATGAAGGATTGGCCACTAATATAGAATAAATGCCTAGAAGGCAAATCTAACACCAGAATCACTTTACTCTAAAGTTCCTTCAGTCAGAAGCTTTCATGGAATCTCTTGATGTTTCTCTTTCAAGAAGGCTTATCTTTTCCTACTCTTTTAAGGTACTAGCAAGTAAACAAAGTGCTGACCATTTATATTACCAGTATCTGAACCAAATCTGAACATCTAAAAAGAAAGAGAAATTTTGTAAGGTGGGAAAATAGAGTTGTGATTATTTAGGAAAACATTCTTATTTTGTACAGATACACACTGTAATACTTATGGGCATAATGCTATTGTATCTGTATTTTTGAAGTGGCTGCACACACACAAAAAGAACTGATCAAGACAACAATTGTTAAATTTATAGTGGATATGTATTCATTGTCCACTGTATATTCTAAGAGTTGAATTTTTCATGAGAAAAAGTAACAAAAATATTCAGTGATAAATGGCCAGTATTTATCATAGTAGTATCTTTTAGGCTATTTGGTAAAAACATTAAATTGGAATCATGGAATATTACTCCACAGCACATCAAGAAGTCTAAATCAGGGCTGAGAATGTAGCTTAGTGTTAAGAGTGTGTGACTTAGCATTCTTGAGGCACTGGTTTCAATCATTAGCAACCAGAAAAGGGAAGAGGGGAGAAGATAGCAAAAACCAAATCAATAAAACAAATAGAAGTATATAATAAAGTATTTATGGGTAAACCTCTGCACATCTTGTATATTTAAATATCTTTCTGTCCTATTATTTTTCTGGACACCCAGAATGAAGAGAAAATATCAACACTGTGCTATCACACCAACTTTTAGTGAAGTTTTATCTGCATCTTTCTGCATCCAAACTAATTCAACAGTCACAAATCTGCTGACAAAAAGGAAGTTACACACATGCAAGTGTCATACTAAAATCAGGATAAACAATGCTGGGAAAGTATCCTTAATTATCAAGACCTTTGCCAGCAATGCAGCAGTTTCTACCCAATGAGAGCAATATAAGGTTTGGATTCACTTACTGACGCTGTCTACATATTGTCACTTGGACTCTGTTTGGTGAGAAGAAACAAAGGTTTCACGATAGATTTTTCTCTCCCCAAAAATCTAGCAGTTTATTTTTTAATTGAAAACATTAACATATGGTTATTTTTACACACACACACACACACACACACACACACACACGGATATATTATAAAATTTTTCCTGGAAGCCTCAATAAGGCTGATTTGTTATTTTGGCAGTTCTAGAGACTGAACCAAGGGCCTTTTTACTGAGCTTCCTTCCTAGTCCCTTAAAAATTTCTTTTTCTGTTGAGACAGGATCTCACTAAGTTGCTCAGGCTGGGCTGGAACTTACAATCTTCTTACCTCAGCCTCTCCTGTGCTGGCATTATAAGTGTGCACTATTGTGTCTTCATTTTCATTGGGGTGGGGTGAGATTGGGTCTCACTATGTACCTGGGCTGGTATTGTACTCCTGGGCTCAAATGAGCCTCCTTCCTCATCCTCCCAAGTACTGTATCTGGAACTATACTGATGAGCCACAATACCCAACCACCCAACTAAAGCTGTTCTAAAAAAAAAAAAAGGCAAATTAATTAGAAATTACTCATCCAGCTTCAAAATCCCTGAAGTAGACTGAATATGCCTTGCATGAGCTTCCAGAAAGATTCTGGGCACTCCAGAGACAGGCCTAAGAGATGGTCCCTGAGGCTCAACGCTTCATTTGAAAAATGATGGGCAAGGCTGGATATACTACATTATTTCGAATAATGCAACAAGCCCTAAAAAGAATAAGTACATATTAATCACAAAACAGCAGGTACAACGACAATAGTTTTGCCCTAAATTTGGCTATTAAATGTTTTGCAAGGAAAAAAATGCAAGACATCCTCTATTTTAATAAAATGGTGCTACCAGTATAGTTCCAAAGAAAGCTTTGGTGGCAAACTTGTGTAATTTAGTCCAAATCCTTGCTTTTCTCAAGCATCACCTTTCAAAAATGAGGATCTGCAAAATTAGAGGCTTAGCGTTGGTGAGGTCTATGTATTGGAATTTGTACAATTTAAAGTGTACATATTGGAATGTCCGCTTCCAACCAAGATGGAGTAAATTAGATTGGATGTATTCTCTTTGCTGAAATGATTTAAAAAAAAGACAAAATTCCATACCTTGCAAAATATCTTTCAAAAATAAAGGTGAAACAAAAGTGTTTCAGACATATGCTTTGACATAATTCATCATTAGCAGATATACACTATAAGAAAATTAAGGTCCTTATAGCAAGGCCAGGAAAGGCTACAGATGAAAATTTGCATCTACACAAAAGAATGAAAAGTACTCTAGCTATGTGAGTAAACATTCTGCCATAATGTAAATCTCTTTAAAAAGATTTAATACTGAAAATAAAAATAATAAAAATCATACAGGGTTTATAAATATTTAAAAGTAAAACAAGGCTGGGAAAGAAAAACGAAAGCACACTATTTTAAGACCTTTACAACTGTGTGTGAAGTGCTCTATCATTTGATGGCAGACTGTGATAAATTAAAAAATGTATATTACAAACCCTTTAAGCAACTAACAAAGTATGCAGTGATTGTGATATTGCATCTAGAAATTCAAAATCATTTACCATATTTCATAAAAATCTAAGGCTCCATTTACTGTAAGATGTACCCTCAATTTCAGAGAGATTAAAAATGGAGAAACATTTGCATCCCAGAATCAATGAAAAATGGGATATTTCTACATATATTGTACAGAAAATATAATGGTCAATTTAAAAATCTAGTTATCTAACATATTTCAGTCTACCAAAAAGCTACAATTCTCTGGTTTATCTCATGACACCCTTACAATTTCTCTCTTACACACACACACACACACACACACACACACACACACACGGAGATCATCCATAAAGTTAAGGTACAACTCTAAAACAGTCCACAGTTCTACAACTTCTCCTAGGAAAAGATAAAATTACAAGGTATAAACTGTGATTAGACTCCTTCACTATGTTTTAGTGGCTATGAGTTTAATAAACTACCCAATGAACAAGAATGTGATAACTTAACTTACAGCTGCATATTTTTGGTTTATTCCTTACTGAGGTTGATGTCTCCTACTCTTAAATTTATCTTCAGTGCAAATGTTCAATATTTATTAATCAACACTCATGTTTTTGTCATTTTTAGAGTTTTGGCAGTTCAGGAACAATTCTACAGGACACTAAGAACACTGACAAAGCATGAGCTTGGGCACTGGTGCCTGTTAATTCACTAAATGAACTCTACACAGAGAAACAATACTTTTCTTGTGACACTCTAAAACCTGGCAATTGAAACTATTAATGAGCATGACTTCCAAGGGACTCCCATGGTAATACGATGATACACAGAACAAAAAGGCAGGCTCTGTGCCACTAAAAGTTCTGCTTTTGGCTGTCATCACCACTCAATGCTACTTGACCTTGGGCAGGTGATAAAGCCAAGTTCAAACATTCACATCCAAGTGGGTAACAGGGCCAGTCACATGCTAGCAACAACATGAAGGCCACATCAGTGGAGCACTACCGCTAGTCCAGGCAACTCTATCTGAACAACAGCGACAGCAGACAGGATCAGAGCACTTCCATAGTAAGAAAGGGTGAGAAGTTCTGTGTAATCCCAGTCTGCACAGGAATCATTCCAGATCCTAACACCACCTCCTTGGGACCTCTTCTCTTGTCATTTCCCCTCAATCTCCACTTGTTGGTCTTTACTGTTCTGTGACAGCCATTCTCATCCTGCCTGCTGTGTATTAGGTAAAATAATAATGTATTTAGACAAAAATTGAAGAATTTGCCACAGTGGATCTTCATTAATGGAACTCCTGAAGGAATGATGCAAGGTAAGAGGTACAAGACACAAGAGACAATGATGAACGACTTTCATAAGCAAATCTAAAGAAAAGCTGAATATGTAAGATAACTATGTCTCATAAATAAAAAACAGAACTAAAGTACCTGACCACAGTAGTATGCCAATGGAATGGGGAAACAACTTGCTTTAAAGTTCATAAGAGTTCTAAGGAGGAAGATAAAAAAATTGTTAATTTTAGAGCTGGGAAGTTAAGAATGCATACTAAAATTTCTACACTAAACAAGAAAGGAATGTAGCTCAAAAAATGCCAAAATTAGGAGGGGAAATAACTGGAATGAGAAAAAATAGTCAACCCTAAAAAGATGAGTGGGTTGGGGATGTGAGTGAATGGTAGAGCACCTGCCTACCACACATGAGGCCCTGGGTTTAATCTCCAAAACCTCAATAAACAATAAAATTAGATGGAAAAAGAAACAGAAAAACCATTAGACATGAACGCAAAATATCCAAATGGGAGTAAACCTAAACATATTGACTTTTGCCATTGGAACACAGAAAAACAATTCCATGATATTTTATAGTTCATCAAATGAAGAAGAGAGTCTACTTCCCACAGCTGACTCTGGACTGTTTAGTAACCTTCCTTTGACTAAACTGAAAGACACAGTAGATGTGACCATGTAGAAGGTTCAAGCCATAAAGTCTTACACTTTGACTATCTTGGAACCTTGAGAACACCAGCCTCTGGAGAAGCCTGGGCCCACAGAACTGAGGCCCAGGCCCTACCATGGAAATAAACTACATGGAAGGCTGCTGCATCCACTTCAGCTAAGGCCCAAGATACATGAAGAACATCATCTGGGAGGAGCACAGCCCCCAGCTGACCTGCCAACTGAATGCGGTGATAAGAGTGAACCCAGGCAAAAGCAAGGCATACGATGCCAGCCAACTTACACACTATGAGACAACATGCCCTGTTGTTTTACATCAATTACCTTGGAGTACTAATAAAAAGTGACACATTTATACTAAACAGAAAAATGGGCCAGTTTAAAATCCCGAACTTTAGAAAGAAACAAACAATTAAATGCTCTTTACACTAGCATATTTAAAATAACATATCAACTGAAAGCAAAAATATACAAAGTGATATACCAGACAAAACCTTCCCAAAAGAGACCTGGTATCGACTGCTATACGAACACAAGCAAAATTGACTTTAAAGAAAGAAAGAAAAAAAAAAAAGATGAGTCATTACATAATGATATACTATTCAATTAATCACAAGTTAACAAGTCTGAAGTTGTATGTACAGTCTAATCAACATAACATACTTCATCACTATGAGATGTGTGTTTTTCTACACTTTAACATCTCTGAAATCAACTGTGACATACATGTATGCTATTATCTACATATCTGTGAACTCTATTATTGGTAGGGGCATAACTGAACAATTGTTACTCCTTGATGTTTGGATCAAGAACTAAATTAGAGAACAATCTAAAGAAGGAATACAAATCTAGTCATACTAGATTTTCATTGATACTTTCTGATATGATCAAGAAGGTCACATCATTAAAAATCTGCATAGCTACACAATGCAGTAAGAAGGTCACTGCCCTGGTGGCACAACTATTCACCAACTCCAAAGTCAGCTAGCTCTACATTTTGCTTTCCCTTGGCATGAGGCAGCAGAAGTATGGACTAATGAGCAATCTGATCCTAGGTGAGGACAACACTCGTGAAGAAGGTAGGCCCAGAGAGCCAGCAGACCCAGGAAGAAAGTACAGACCTGGTTAGCAGCTTCAAACTCCAGGGTTACCCTCCAAAGTGACTGAGTGAGAGACAGCTACAGGAGACCACCACGAAGAGGGTGAGCCAGGCACAGACCCCCTGAGAAGTAAAACCTCAGGATGTTAGGACAAAGACTCTGCCCCTTGTAGGGATCAACCAGACGCCACAAGTGGAAGGTTCTAAATAAAAATTCAGGAGATCAAAAACTTGAGCAAAAGTATGGGCAGCAAAAGTGACCAGTGTGAAGATCAGAGAGTCAGAACTAGGAGACAGGGCTGTTGTCAATGATAATTTAATGAGAACAAGAGAGCTAAAAACAAGAGAACATGAAAAATGAATCCAATAGCTTCTATATGATGCAAAGAAGACCAATCTAAGATTAATTGGAATCAATTAAAAAAACAAGACAGCATAATGGCAAAAAAAAAAAGTTTACTGAAATAACAGCAGAAATCTTTCCAAATAAGGAAAAAGAATTTAACATACAGATAAGTAAAACAGAACCCCAAATAGCCACGATCAGAAAAGAACCTCTCTAATACAAGTCATAGTCAAAATCCCAGAAGTCCAACATAAGAACAGAATCTTAAATGTTATTAGAGAAAAGCAACAAATCACTTATAAAGGCAATCCCTGAGAATTACAGCAGACTTCTCAACCAAACCTTAAAGTGCAGGACAGCTTGGAGTGAAATGTTTCAAGACCCCTCCCTAAAAAATCCAATCAGACTGATAAATTCTGCAAAACTATCTTTAAAAATTAATTGACAAATAAGATATTTTCATGGTAAAGAGCACCTAAAGAAATTCATGAAAACTAAATCAGCACACCAAAAACTTCTCAGGGATATCCTAAAAATCAAGCCTAAGCAAAAGGTCTAATAGACTGAACACACCAGGTAGCATAAGCAGTTAAGCAGAAGGGAAAGCAAGGGAATCAGGAACAGGAAACTAAGGCAAAGACACAAATAAGTCAATTCCTATCATTAGTAATTCTCAGAATGAATGGTCTAAATCACCCAATGAAAAGATAGATTGGCAAAATGAATCAAAACCAAAATTTTTTAAAAATCCAATGGCATATTATATACAAGAAAAACATGTAACTCAAAAAGAAACTCATGAACTAAAAAATCAAAGAATGAAAAACAAGTGAGAACCCCTCAAAAAGCAGGTGCAGCCAGCTCTGTATTCAGACAAAGTGAACTTCAAGCCAAAACTGAACAAAAGAGACAAAGAAAGTCGCTACATATTGGCTGTGGGGACAATCCAACGAGAAGATAACAATTATTAACATACATGAACTGAAAAGCAGTGCATCCAACTTCATAAAACAAGTATTATAGGACATAAACACAATTATAATGGATGATCTCAATACCCACTATGATAAATAGGACAGATCACCCAGACATCCCCCAAAATAAAAAATCAACAAAGACACAGTTGAATAAATCTTCAAATAAATGGACTTAATGGTTATCTACAGAGTGTTACACCCAACAGCATCACGGTCTTCTTGGAAGCAACTAGAACTTCTCCATAATAGACCACACATTAGCCAACAACGTAAACTTAAGCAAATGCAAAAGAGCTGAAATTATACCATGCAAATTATCAGATCATAGCACAATGAAGCTAAAAATCAATGGTAAAAGAAAACAAATTATATAATTGCATAGAAACTAAGCAATACACTCTACAATGGTTTATGAAGAAATCCAGAAAAAATTTATAGAACTAAATGATAATGCCAGTATATCATACCTGAAAAACATACCAAAAAAAAAAAAAAAGAAAATTAAACATACCAAAAAAAGTCACAACAAAATCACAATAAGATACAATGAAGGCAGTTTTAGGAGGAAGTTTATAGCAGTTTTAGGAAGCTACAGTTTTGTGATGTGAATGACCACATCACAAAAACAAAGCAAGCCCAAATAACCTAACAATGCACCTCAAGGCTCTGAAAAACAAGAATACAAACCCAAACCTAGTACAAAGAAGAAAATTATGAAGATTAGAGCAGACCTCAATGAAATTGAAACAATCAATGAATCAAGAAATTGGTTCTTCAGAAGAATAAGCAAGCCCTTAGCCAATCTCACCAAAAAAGGCAAGAAAAGACCCAAATCAATGCAATTCAATTAAAAACGAAAAAGGTGAATCAAAATGATTACAAAAAGTAAGATGATTATTAACAACTACTTTGGAAACTACTTTGCATACCAATAAATTGGAACGTTCAGAAGAAATGGATAAATTCCTAGATACATGTGCATTACCAACTAAGAAAAACCCAGGTTCAGATGGATTTGCTGCTGAATTCTACAAAACCTCAGGCACAATCTAACACCAATACTCCTCCAGTTAATTAATAAAACTGAAAAGGGAAGAGTATTCCCAAAGTTATTCTTGGAAGCTAGTATTACTTTGATTCCAAAACCAAACAAGGATCCAACCAAAAAAGAACTAATAGACCAATCTCTTTAATGAATACAGACACAAAAATCCTCAAAAAGATACTGGCAAACAGTACAAGTCATCAAAAATATCATATATCATTACTGAGTAGGATTCATCCCAAGGATGCAAGGATGTTTCAATGTACATTAATCAATAAATGTAGTACATGACATAAATAGAAGGACAAAAATTATATGATCATCTCAACAGACACAGAAAAGGCCTTTGACAAAATCCAACATCCTTTCATGATAAAAACACTGAAGAAAATAGGACCACATCTCAAGCTGGTAAAAGTCATTTATAACAAACCTACTGCCACCATATTAAATGGTCAAAAATGAAAAACTTTCCCTCTAAAATCAGTAACAAGAAAAGGATGTCCACTGTCATCACTTATGTTCAACATAGTACTCAAAACATCCCCAGGGCAATTAGACAAGAAAAAGAAAAAAAGGGTATGTATAGGAAAAGAAGTCAAATTATCATTATTTGCAGATGACATGATCCTCTACATAGAACACCCCAAAAGTTCCACTGAAAGACTTCTAGAAACAACCAAATTCAGCAATGTGGCAGTGTACAAAATCAACACTCAAAAATCAATAATGTCCCCCTATACCAATGTTTTGGTTACTTTTTCTCGTTGCTGAGACAGACACCTGACACCAAAACGAAGCAAGGAAAGGTTTATTTAGCTCACAGTTTCTGGAGATCTCAGTCCATAATCAGCTGGCTCCAAGGCAACGTGGCATGGCACAGAGGCAACACTTCAAGGCAGCAGCCAGAACAAAAAAGAGAGCAAAACCCAAGCCTCTTCTCTACCCTCAAATTGTACTCAGGCCCCCCCCTTCAGGGTGGGTGTAGCACTCACAAAACATCCTTGCCCTCCTTTGCACAGGATGAGAATATTTACAAAGAACCCTGGTTCCCTGCGCAGTCTCTCAGTTAAACTTCTAAACTTCTCAAGTTGACACAATGTATTAACCATAACAACCAATAATGAACCCACTGAGAAAGAAATAGAAATAAATACCATTCACAATAGCACCAAGAAAAACTAAATACTTGAGAATTAAATCAACCAAGGATGCAAAAGAGCTCTACAAAGAAAACTACAGTACTCTGAAAAAGGAAATCAAAATAGACATCATACAATGTAAAGATATCCCCTGTACCTGGACAGACAGCACTAATATAATCAAAATGGCCACATGTTCAAAATTTATGTAGAGATTTAATGCAATCTCAATCAAAATACCAACAGCATTATTCACAGAACTAGCGAAAATAATCCTAAAATGCATACTGAGCCAAAAGATACCCAGAATAGCAAAAAAGAATCCTGGGTAACAAGAGCAAAGTGAGAGGCATCACAATCCCAGACTTGAAGTTACATCACAAAAAAAAAAAAAAAAAGCTTGTTACTACCACAAAAGCAGCTATGAAGATCAACAGAAGAAAAGAGAGGATGCAGAAATAACCCCAACCAAATTCAACTACTTGACCTTTAACAAAAACACCAAAAACACACAGTAAAGGGAAGATAGCCTCTTCAATAAATGATACTGGGAAAACTGGCTATCCATATGCAGGAGACTGAATCTAGACCCATTTGCCTCACCATCTACTAAACTAAAATCAAGATAGACCAAGATCTAAATGTTTAAACAGAAACAACCTACTGGAAAATAGATAAAACGCTTGAAGTCACAGGTGTACACAGGGACTTTCTGAGCAGAACCTCAGGTGCATAGAAACAGTACCAAGAATCAACAAATGGGATAATATCAAATTAAAAAGCTTCTGTGCAGCAAAAGAAACAACAGAATGAAAAGACAACTTACAGAATGGGAAAAAATTTTGCCAGCAATTCCACAGAAGACTCATATCTGAATATATAAAGAACTCAAGCTGGGCCTGATGGCACACGCCTGTAATCCTAGCACTCAGGAGGCTGAGACAGGAGGGTTGTTGTGAGTTCGAGACCAGATTGGGCTACAAAGTGAGCTCAAGGCCAGCCTGAACAGCATAGTGAGACCCCGTCTCAAAAAGACAAGGGCTGGGGATTTAGCTCAGTGGTGTAAGTGCCTGCCTGTCAAGCGCAAGGTCATGAGTTCAAACCCTGGTGCAGGGTGGGGGGTTGTCACAAAATGAGTCCCCTAAAAGACTCAATCAAAAAATGGACAACTGAAATAAACACTTCTCAGAAGTACAAATGGCCAATAAA
>RJWT010036718.1:0-13201 GCA_004365215.1 Cuniculus paca | reverse complement strand
GCCAGTGCCTTCTTTGCTTCATGGGTGACCTCTGGGATGTCTTTGATGGCTAAGTTAAACTAGAAGACAAAAGGGACCCTGGCATGAGACCCCGTCAGGAACATCAGGGAACCATAAAGCGGCCTGTCGGGCAAGGCGGGTACTGCTTGGGCTCCCACCAAGGCCCCAGATCTCAAGTCGAAAGGGTTAAAGGTCAACTTCTCAGGATGACCGCCAGATAGTGAGGCAGAACAACGCTGGGTGGCAGAAAGCCAGGACCCAGATACATTCAGGACTAATTTCAACAAGGAATATACTTGCCAAGTGAATGGATCAAACAGAGTCAGATCGTTTTCACATCACGACTTAGCACCACTATAAACCATGCACTTAATTACTGAACTTGACCACTTTACAATCATTTTTTGGGCGAAACACCACTGCATACATACCCCTCACTTAGCAAAGAATAGAAATTTTACCCAGTCTGAACCCGTGGGGGACGAAGATGAACGAGTGCAAATCTTTTCACCAAGTCGGGCCTGGACAATCACTTGGACAGTCTGAAAAACAACCATCAACAAGAAAACAATGAAAAGGGCCTATGGAATGCATCGGCCCTTGGAGGGCTTGCCTTGGGTGTGGGGAGTCCTGGGTTTCAGCTAAAGGCTGCCAAAAGGGTGTGGCTCCTTACAAAGGTTAAAAACCTACCACTATAGGGCTCAAAAGGGGCCAAAGAAGCATAACCCTACTCCAGGGGAGGATAAAATTTTAACACGAAGAGACAAAAAATCGCCTAAAATCCAGCTTTAGGTCTCCACTGACCAGGAAGGAGCAATAGGCGAAATGTGGACACTGCACTGTCGGCTAAAGCTTGGGGAGGATGTCACAAAGGCTGCTCTTCAGTCCCTGTCTTTGTTCCCATCCTGAGGAACACACGGAGCCAACAATGTGGCAGGACGGTCTGACATTTCTACAAATAGTCTTTTCCACAAAAAATTGTGAACAAGTAGCTGTGGAAAAATTGGAAGCGCCTTTCTAGTCACACCCCCGTCATCCACAGTTTGGTTTACAACAAACAGAAGTAGCCCTTAAAATGGGCAAGCTGCAATCTGTTGTATTCCATTCCCAAAGAGGACTGCGCGGGAGCCACTTGGAACCGCTCTCAGTCCAGAAGGGCTCTGTTACCTTGAGGGCAAAAAACTTAATGAACTTGTCCAGGTCCTTTCTGTCCTGCGAATTGAGATCAGTTTCCATTGCCTATCGGAATCTGTAACAGAGAAAGGGAGTGATGAGAGCTGATCAATACGTTTACAAAGAGACCACTGCACTGAAGCATCTACTAGCTGTTCAGCAGTCACGTGGAAATGAGACAGAAAAAAAAACTTCCTGTAACTAAAGATACCAAGGAGAAAGTATTCTGGTACTCTTTTTTGAGGACAATAAATTCCAAAATTCCACACAGAGAGCTACGTTTAGGAGCCTAAAATATAGATGAGGACATTTTTACCTGATTTTGAAACTCTGAGCTTTAAATATCACTTTCATTATCCACTATACTTAATGCCAAGGACTTACAGTGTTATTCTTCTTTCCCGGTCCTGGGAATGGACCAAGGCCTTCTCACTGAGCTACCGCCACACCCCCACCCTGTTCTGAGACAGGGTCTCGCTCTGTAGCCCAGGCTGGCCTTGGAACTACCAGCAATCCTCCTGCCTCAGCCTCCAGTAGCTGGGATCGAAGATGTGTACCACGTCACTGCTAGAACTAGATTTTAATGAGATAAAAACCTTGTTGGGGCCAGGTGTGGTGGTGCACATCTGTGACCAATCCCATCACTCTAAGAGAGTAAGGCAGGAAGGAGGATCACAAGTTTCAGCCCAGTCTGAACAACTTGAGACGGGAGACTCTATCTCAAGAATAAAAAAAATATAAAGGGCTGGACATATGGCTCAGTGCAGTGGCCCTGTGTTCACTACCCGGTCACACACACAAGAAGGAAACGCTGCTGAAGGTGGGGATGTGGCTCAGTGGCAGAATCGTTGTCTACTGTGCCGAGACCCTGGGTTCCATTCCCAGCAGAAAACAAAACAAAACAAACACAACACGAAATGAGTTCATTTAGGTTACATCATCAGGTCACTAAAGTAACTGAACTTTTAGGGGTTACAGACTCCTCTTGAGAGTCTGGTTACCAGAAAAGCCCTTTCTCCAGATTGCAAGTCATTTCAAAATAGCATGGAAAAAAAAAAAAGGCTAGAGTCTGGGTTTCCTGAAGCACATTATCACATTATCACTTCCCCCTGGCCAAAATGCACTGAGATGGGCTGAATGTAATCATGAGGAAGAGCGGTTTAGGGCAAGAGCAGAGACACAGAGGTAAGTAACAGAGCCAGACCAGCTTAGAAACCCTAAGTATCCTCCGGTTCTCCAAGCACTGCCTGGGGAGGGGGCGTGGTTGTCCACCTGGACCCAGACCAGAGCCTGGAGCGCCTCGCAGGAGCCCGCCCTGCACTGGGGCCGGGGGGGGGGGGTGGGGGGTGGGGGTGGGCAGCCCAACACAGCCTGCTGGGGTCAGGGAGCGGTCATCTCTGCAGGATGGCGCAGTGCAGACAGCTCGGCGGCAGCACACAGAGCAGCTCTGCAGGGGCGGAGGGGAAGCAGTTAGGTCCCTGGCGAGGGCTCAGGCCTGTGGTCGAGGCACGGATGGGGCCAACAGGATTTAAGGACTGCACAGAGCGCCGACAGGAACGGCAGGATTTTAAATGTGGGTAACCGAGGAGCAAGTTTAATAAGGTTTCACTTCACAACGACAACAGCAAAGCAGGGAAGAAAGCGGGGAGTTGGTTTTAGGGAAAAGGATAAAAAGGACAGAACCCAGGAAGACGTAAAGACAATTAAGACGTGTCCTGTGCGCGCACCGACTCCCTTGATGAGTGGCAGCATTACATGCCACAGTGACAGCGTTTACAGGGAGGTGAGGACGCTGGTGATGTGTCCTTTACTGTGACTCGTTTATTTTCTGAATGGGTCGTGCACACTAACAGACAAGGGCAGGACTATCCATAGAACACCAGCCACAACCTGCCAGCAGGCAGCCCGTGAAGCCAACCTAGTCTCTCCAGTGAGCAGCCGGAAGTCAGTCATCACAACCGTTCCAAACAGTCAGGACTTGATCAACAACCAATTTCTGTCCCACTTCCAACCTGGACCTACATGGAAAGCTAAGGTCACAGCCCCGGCGCACGACACCGGATGCAGCTTCCCACGACAAGACAATATCCACTCTGAGACACCTGAAGCCTCCCTCTTTCCAAGCCAGTTTCCTCCGCTTTGCCTCAGTCTGCCAAAAACAAGCACCACCAGCTTGCTCTGAATTGCTTTGCTTGTCCTCATTTGCGTATTCTTTATTTCTATGTTAAAAACAGCTTTATAGACATGTAACTGACAAACGCACTTAAAATGTGCAATTTGATTTGTGTATGTCACACACATCACTACAAACAAAATTGTCAACACATTCGTCATCCCCCTCATCCTCCCTCTGCAATCCCCTCCTCTAGCCATACCTTAATGCAGTTTTTATACCTAAAACGACCTTGGTGCACACCTGTAATCCCAGCACTTGGAGGCTGAGGCAGGAGGATCTCAATGAGTTTGAGGTCAGCCTGGGCTACAGAGCTAGACTCCGTCGCAAACCAACTAACCAACACCAATCAAAGCCAAAAAATTGTGATTCCTCTCTGCATTTTCTAGAATTTTATAGCAACTTAAGTCATAGTTTGTCCCCTTTGTCTGACATCCTTCACATAGCATAATTATTTTTGAAACTTACCCATGCTGTGTTGTGTGTCAATAGTTCATTTATTTATTTTTATTGCCAAATACTAGTTCTCAGGGAGTCTTTTGATGACTAGAAATTCTTGGATTGAACTCACGACCTCGAGCTTGCCAGGAAGGCGCTTAGGCCGCTGAGTTAAATCCCCAGCCCTTGTCTTTTTGAGACAGGGTCTCACTATGCCATTCAGTCTGACCTTGAGCTCACTTTGTAGCCCAGGTTGGTCTCAAACTCACAACAATTCTCTTGCCTCAGCCTCCCGAGTGCTGGGATTACAGATGTGCGCCACCAGGCCCGGCTCGGAAATTCTTTTAATAAACTCAATTTCAATCTGTTCCTTGATGGTTAGTGACAGGTTCCTGGTCTGAGATTTGCTCAGCCATCATGCTGACAGACCACATGTTGAAACATAATGGTGTCTAGCTCCTTCTTCCCAGAAACCCCTGCAGTTTCTTCTTCCCAAACTGCCTTCACCAAACCCCGAGTGCCACAAAACCTCTTCAGCCACATCTTGCTGAACAGCCCACGTCAGCAGCCCTGTGCCCTCCCCCATCAGAGTACATTTAAGCTCGCACCTCGCCTTTGTCTTCAGAGAATCAGCGCACCCCTGCTGTGTACTGGCTCCCTCCGTGCCCTGGAAATAAACTTTTATCTCTTTCCTCCCTTTTTTCTGCGCAGCTCGTATCTTTTTCTAGCTGCCTCAGATTGAGTTAAAAAACAGCTCAATCAGTTAGTACTTTTTTGTGTTGCAGTTAACAAATGTTTGCTGATACCAGAGTCATGAAGATATTCTCCTATATTTTGTTTTAGAAGTGTTTTTGCTTACCTTGCAAGCAATCAATTCTGCAGCAGACACTAACTAGGTATCCTTACAACGCCATCTCTCTCTGATGCAAATTGCAAGTCTCAGGATGTTTTACCTGTGCATCTGACTTTTTGGCTAGGAACTGGGGTTCCCACAATACCCTCCTTGGATTCCGTAAATTTGTATGAGCAACTCACAGAACTTTGGAACACATCTACTGGTCAGCCCATTGTAAAGGATGTAAAGGACAGGGATGAGGAGATGCATAGTGCAAGGTATCAGGCAGGATGTGGAACTTGGGGTTGCTCTCTGCACCCCAACCCAAGAAAACTTCTCGTGGCCACTATCTGAAAGCTTCCCAGAGCTCCATCTTCCAGTGTTTGCTTTTCCCAGGGAAAGCTGATTGCACAGGCATGATTGAAGGGTGCACGGCCAGGCAGCACAGTGACTGGACATTAGGTATGACCTAATACCAACAGCCGAGTGGGAGCCAGCACGGACTGCCTGCTCAGCTTCTACCTGGCCTCTCTGGGCAGCCTGCTCTGTGGGAGGGGCGGGGGCAGGACCCCTAGAAATGGGAGTCTTGGGATCCACTACCGGAAATAGCAGATCAGATCGCGAATTTCTGTGTGGGCAGCAGCCACAGGCGGGGGTAGATCAGAGAAAGTCTGGTTTCAATGACCTACATTGGGGAGAAAAAAGAGCAGATCAAAGGAGGGCAGATCAAAGAGTCTACTTTCTGAGGCCTTACAAGGCCCTCATCATCATTCTTGTCACTTGGAAAATACGGTTTATTGGAATAATTAGGAACCACAGGCAAAGCCTCCAAAATACAATGTATGTATAGCATAGGACGTTCATTATTTCAACCAACTGATCAGCTCAGTTTATTTAACAGATGAATTGGAAACACTGTAAGATCAGCCTGAAAATGCCAAGTCTGGAACTAAGAGAAAGAGGTAAGACTGAGAATATGGTAGGTCACACATAATTTTCAAAAGAAGGGGTGCTGGGGAGCTGGGTATGGTGGTGTATAGCTGTAATTCCCAGCACTTGGGAGACTGAGGCAGGAAGATCGCTGGCCACATATTGAGTTCAAGGCCAGAATGATCTATAGTTAAGACTTTGTTTCAAACACACACACACACACACACACACCCCAGCTCAGTACTTACCTAACAAGTGGAAGGCTCTTGGTTCACTCCCCAGCATCAAGAAAAAGATCTACCCATGTTTTGGTGCTTGTCTCTGCTCTGTTCAGCCCTTTTGGTGTATAAACCCACTCTTAAGGGCATGGTAATGCACACCTGTAACGTCAGCACTCCAGAGGCTGAGACAGGAGGATCACCATGAGTTCAAAGCCAGCCTGAACTACAAAGTGAGACCCTGTCTCAAAAACGACAACAACGATGATGATGACAACACACTCTTGTTCAGCTCAGAGCACTTATGCTGTTTTACAGAACAAAGTTTTGTTCAATTCGCACATATAAAGTAAAGCTAATTAGGAATCTAACTGTAATTTTGTCCTCTGGCAGGGTTAAACACTTCAAGGTCCTGAAACAAGACAGCAACTGATCTAAGAATTGTGCTGTGAATGACACTAACTTTATTTTTAGTAAAAAAAAGAACTCCATTCTTACCACAAGAACATCTAGCGATGCAAACATCATAATGACTTTTGTGACATTCTGTACAACTGGTAGCCCAAAAACAATTATGTCACTGTAGCTACTGCCTCGAGAAGGGTGCTGGTCTCCACAGCAGAATGTTAAGTTACCTCCTGGTTTTGTTTTCTGCAAAATTCCCTTTTGAAGTACTCAAGGAAACACACAAGGAAGTTGGATTCAAACATTTAAGGAAATCTACAACAACACTAGTGAGTTACTAGATCTTGTTATGCATAATCTATTTGTTTCCACAGATACCATAGTAGCTCAAGTGTGTTTGTTTGCTTGTTTTGTCATATAGGGAATTGAACCCAGGGCCTTCACATTGACCTATATCTCTAGCCCTTTATTTTTTTATTTTGAGACAGGGTTTCACCAAATCACCAAATTGCACAGGCTGGGCTCAAACTTGCCATCCTCCTGCCTCAGCCTCACAGGGTGCTGGGACTATACAAAGGTGTGCACCGCCATCCCTGACTAGGATCTTCAAATTTCTCCCCTTCTTCCTACCAGTACGCTGATTTTAAGTTCACCTGAGATACTTATTACCTTGTTTACATTATTTTTTGCCCTAGGGATATAACCCAAATACTATGTATAATTTCAAATTTACAAAAAATGTGGTTCCCACTCACATGCATTTGATTAAATTTATCAACTGACAGCTTTTCTATAAAGACTCTCTGGGTCCAAAATATACATCAGACGATCTACACATCCTAATGCTCTCACAGATGTTGCTATTCTTTCAAACTTCCTCTCTTCCTATTTTCTCTCCACTCCCTACTTGTAGCTGTTTTGTCTGAGCAGTACCCGAATTTAATTAAGACTCTTCTTCAAGACTCAAAATAGGTAAAAAGTAACAAAAACAATTTATGAGACCTTTAAGGAATTCAATTTAGCAACATTTTCTGCACAAAGAAATACAGTACATACCAAATAACACCTTGAGGCTCCCAGAGTCTTAAGAGAACAGGCACAGGCTTGAAGCAGGTTAAAGTTGTTTTTTTTTGTTTGTTTGTTTGTTTTTGAGACAGTGTCTTAATACACAGTTCAAGCTAGCCTTGAACTCATGGTGATCCTCCTGTCTCAGCCTCCCAAGCGCTGGGATCACAAGTGTGTGCCACCATGTCCAACACTAAACAGTTTTCTGAAAGAATTTAGTTCTCCCACTGTTGTATAATGGCTATACATTATCATCAACATGCAAATGCTAGACCCACGGCTCTGTAACACTAGCGAAGTGCAAAGGAAAACAATAAACTCAGGGACAAGAATATACAGTTAGATAGGCAGGTAGGTTCTCTAGTGCCTACTTATTTCAGTACTGAATTCTCTTTCTTTTTTGGTAGCGATGCTGGGAGTGAACCCCGATCCTCTGCATGCTAAGCAAGTTCTCTACCCCTACTCCTGAAATGCTAATTTTTTTTCTTTTTTGTTTTTTTCAGACAGAGTCCCACTGTGTATCTCAGGCTGGGCCTCGAACTTGTGGCAATGCTCCTGCCTCAGCCTCCTGAATGCTGGGATTATAGGCATATACCACCGCAGCCAGCAGTGAAATGATATTTTTAACTGGAAAAATTCTACATAAATGGGCAAATTTTGGGGGGCCAGGGATATAGCTCAGTGGCATAAGCGCCTGCCTAGCAAGTGTAAGGTCGTGAGTTTGATTCCCATTACAAAAAAAAAAAAATTTAAAAAAGGCAGATTAAAAAAAAAAACACAACTATCTCCCCAATCTCTTTAGTTAAAGGCACAGAAATACAGAAGCTATGGTAGTCTTTCCTTTCCACGAATAATAATTTTTGGAGTTTTTTTTGTTTTTCTGCTGGGGACTGAAGGCACCCAAGACCTTGGACATGCTAAACAAGTACGCTACCATTAAGCTACACCCCCAACCAACAATTTATAGGTTTTAAATTACACAGCATACAGCATGATGAAACTCCATGCAGCCCCACTGCATGTTGCCCTGATCATAAATCACCCCTCTGTCACAAGCATCCTTGCCGTGCACGCTACCTTTCATCAGTTACTTAACGCATTTTGGTTCTGACAGAGCATTACAGTATTACAGTGGTGTGTACTGACCCCAAAGTGCAAGGACAGTGACACCAGCAATTTCACAACACAAAAGAAAAGCTGGGGGTGGTGGTGGTGGAAATAGTAGCACATTGCTGTAATCCCAGCATTTGGAAGGCTGAGACAGGAGGATCACCATGAATTTGAGGCCAGCCTGTGCCACAAGGTGAGACCATCTCAACAAAAAATAGTATTAACAAAAGAGAAGCCATAATGTACTTAAGTCACATAATGAACTTAAGTTAAAGTGTTATATTTTCATCTTGGGGATTTACAAATACAGGGGTGAGTACTACACATGGGTTCAGACAGCTTCAGAAAGGATCATGGAGCTACCCAGGTGGGCTGGAATTTGAGATCCTCCTGCCTCAGCTTTGCAGAGTGATGAGGTTGCAGGAGTGTTCCAACCACGCCTACCTCCTGTTGTTGTCAAGATAAAGGATCTAGCTGTGCTGTCCAAGCCCCAGCTTAACTGGTGGGACCAAGCAGCCCGCCCACAGCCCTCCAAACTAGGACCGCAGGGTGCCAGCTCACCCACTTGTGTTTCTAGGCCTACTCTGTTCACAAATAGGTACAGTCCCTCCTGGCTTCCCCTCCTTGCCTACCACAGATGTGGGATCTTTTTCATACTGCCTTACTTGAATACTTGGTGTTTTATTTCCATGTGACATCCAGGTTTTTTTGCTTTGTTTTGCAGGGTGTGGGGAGGTACATCGAGGATCAAACCTAGAGGTGCTCTTCAACTGAGCTATACCACTACTGGTTTTTATTTTGTATTTTGAGGCGGGATTTCATGAAAGTGCACAGGCTGGCCTGAAGTTTCAATCCTCCTGCCTCAGCATCTCGAGTAGCTGAGGTCATCGGTGTGCACCGCTTTTGCCAGCTGTATTTGTTTAAACTGTAACTTGTAAATTCACCTAGCTGAAAGTTTGGGACAAAGGGTTATGGGAATGGCTTGGGGGCAGGGCGCTCATGATCCAAGAGTATGAGATCTTAATCTGTGACGTCAAGCTTCTTTCAGTTGCAGAGCCTCACTTCTGCCTGTTTTCAGTGATTGTGGACCAATTTTAAGTTGACTTCCTGGCTAATTATTTTGCTGCATGCATGTATGTAGTGTAACTTTGAATTTTGTATCTACATGTATGCTACTGACCCACACTTCCTTTTTATGTGTTCGTTTTCTGTGACAGGGTCTCACTACGTAGTTGAGGCTGGCCTTGAACTTGTGGTCCGCCTGCAAAGTTCTGAGTTATTGCTCGCATGACTAGAAATACGTGTAAGGCAAATTTGTAAGCAGTCCTGCTAGGACCTGTTGTTATTCGAAGCAAATGAATCTGGGATTTATATACATCCTTAGAATAAAGTAGTGAAATGTAAATTAATTGGGTAACTGTGACCCATTAATATTAAATTCCTTCCATATATATGTTGCTTTCTTGCGGGGCATGTACCTGAGTGACAGAGCATTTGCCTACTGTGCGTGAGATTCTGGGATTGATGCCCAGTGCTGCCAAAAAAACCCCACTTTTTACTTTTTATTAAAACGTAAGATGAGTATAATTTACGTAAAATTATAGTAAATCTCTATTTTTATTCTTTTAATTTTGGGTTTTTTAAAATTAATTAATTTATTTATTTTAAGATGGGCTCTCACTGTGCAGTTCAGGCTGGCCTTGAACTCACCATGGGGGCCTGGGCTGGCTTCAAACTCATGGCAATCCTCCTGCCCCTGCTCCCTGAGTGCCGGACTACAGGTGTGCGCCCCCACACCTCCTTATTGTTAGATTATTATCACCTCAGTTGACTTTGCTTCTGACAGCTTGTTTTCTTCTTAGTAAAAGAAGCAATCCTTTTTTAAAATTTTTACTAAGGTATATTTGACATGTGATGTGTAATAACCAATACCCATTACAAATCTATAATTTGATAAGTTTTGGTAAATAGATAGCTGTTATAATCACTACCATAAGGGTCTCTGCTGGACTTGTGGCAAAAACCTGTAATCCCAGCCCTCAAAGGCTGAGGCAGGAGGATCATCACAAGTTCAAGGCCAGCCTGAACTGCAATAGTGAGACCCTGTCAGAAAACCATTAAAAAATCACTACCATAATCAGAATGTAGACATTTCTATCACTCTGTACCTTCTTCCCCCTGCCTTTTTTTTGTTGTTGTTGTTGTTCTATTCTCACATACCACTCCCAGCCTCATGTAGAGCCCACCTACTTCCTATCACTGGAGCTCCCATTTTCCTGTTCTAGAGCAACATACAGATGCAGTCACAGTGGATGAACTTTTGCGTCTTTTTCCCTTGTCATAATGGCTCTCATTTATTCACTGTACCGTATCCCTCGAGAAGTTTTATTTCGCAGCACAGTTCTCCACTGTATAAATACAGCCGGGATAGCTTTCTCTGTGCACCTCCTCCTGTGTTTTTATCTAAATCATCAGGAGACACTGTGGGCATGAAACAAACAGGCTTATAAAGATCTGTGTACAGCCAGGCATAGGGACACACACCTGCAATCCCAGTACTCTGGGAAGCTGAGGCAGGGGCCTGAGCAATTTAGTGACTTAGTGAGACCTTGTCTCAAGTTTTATGAAAAGGGGAAGAAGGGGTGCTGGGTAGCTCTGGTTGAAGGCCCTGGGTTCAATTCCTAGAACTATGAAGATCTATAAAAGGGAGCATGGAAAACTAGTGTGGAGCCCAAAGAAACCTGGGTGAATATTTTATTAGCCAGACATTAGGAAGAAGCTCCAACAGGCCCCCAAACAGGGATGAGTCAATCAGTCAATTTGACTTTCAAGGACTTTAACAACTGGGAGGGAATTGAGAAAGAAGAAACATGGACTGAAATCATGCTGGCTCACAGGGGTCAGGTCTGTAACAAAGTCCGCAGGACCAAGCGGAGCCCGAAAGGTGGCAGAGGGAAGTCTGGAGTACTTTCAAGTGCAAGCAGTTGAGACACTGGCTAAAGAGTGCCCTCAAAAGCCACCAAGTCCTTGCCAATCATGTCAGAATATAGGCAAGGAGGAGGCAGGAGAATTGCCACGAGTTAGAGGGCAAGCTGGGCTATATAATGAGATCCTGTCTCAAAAAAGAAAAACAAATTCAGGTGAGAGCCCTTCACACTGCAGGAGGTCTGCCTGGGTTCCTAGAAGGAGTCAAGGTCTTCCACTACCATGGCTTTCAGGGAAGGATGGCCAGAATTCTGCTGCCTACAATGCCCAAAGATGTCCTAGGACCTTGGAAGAATCTCAGGTAACTCTAGGTTTTTCATGGGTAGCAAATTTCTTTTGGATACAAGGGTCTCTTACACTCTCCCAACCTCCTACGGGGCAAATTATCATTCCGTTCCTCAGCTGTTGCGGGCCCCAAAGGAGTTCACCGATCAGATATCCTTTTCCAAACTGCTTTCATGGTAATTCCAACATGTCCCACACCAGTAAGTGGAAGAAGATCTATTCCTCCTGTTGAAGGCCACCTTGTCACTCAACCCTCTGGGACCTGGCCAACCTCGCTCCATCAAGCCCAACTCCTTTTGCCAGGAACTGATTCCCAAACATGGTATGATGGTACCCCAGTGTGGGTGACCACTCAGCTCAAGAATGGCAACCTATACTCTCAAAATAGGCAATACCTCCTCCAATGCGAGGTTATGCCCGGGCTAAAGCCCATTATTAAGAAATTTTCGGCTGTTTGGTCACTAGTGCCACACCAGGCCCTGGAAATATCCTAGCAGTAGTCAAAACACTGGGAGAACATCACCTAGGACAAGATCTCAGTCATCAAGGAGGCAGTGCTGCCTCCTCACCCGCTGTGGGCAGCACCCATACTGTACCCTGCACGGTACTAACTGGTTCTCCACTCTTCATTTCAAGAAAACCTTCTTTTCTATCCCTTTGCGTCCTCACTCTCTGCAGTTGTTTGCCTTTCAACAGGAGGATCCCTAAAATGGGCCTCCACTAACAGTCTCGTTGGGCTATCCTGCCTCAGAGGTTAAGAGATAGCCCTTCTGTGTTCCCGAACCTGAACCTGGACTTGGAGAAAAGAAGCCTACTAAAATAGGACCTCCACATGTGTAGCCCCACCATGGCTATTTGGAATTCCGAGAGCAACAGCAGTGGCTTTTGTTATTCACACAGAACCCCTCCAGGAAGTTGTAAAGAGGTAATTTATAATTTAGGTGGCAAGTCACACAGCCTTGGGATAGGGCAGGTCACCAGAAGCAGTGAAGGATTACAGGGTTGGGATTTTCACCCCCAGGAGGGACTATTGAGACACAGAAGGTATATAGTATGCCCTCCATATCTCTTCATCTGCTTGGTTACCTGCATCCTTTATGATGTCCTCTGTAATAAACTGGTAAATATAAACGTTTCTCTGAGTCTGTTAGCTGACCTAGCAAACTACCAAACCCACAGAGGGTAGTGTGGGAAGCCTGGTTTGCAGTGGGTTGGTTAGAAAAATATAGGGAAAGCTGGGCACGATGCCAGGGATCTGTAGTCTCATATGCTTGGGAGGCAGAGCAGGAAGGATCACTTGAGTCCAGAAGTTGGATACCAGGCTGGACAGCAAGAAAAATGGGACTCAGATACAACAATGTCAGCTTCAACAACGTGGGATGAGGTCATCCTAGCCCACAAATTATCTGTACAATCTCACCTACAATGTCTGGCACATACTCAAAACAAAGCAAGTATTCACGAAGACAAACCCAAATGACCAGAATATAAAAGACACAAAAACCCACTAAAAATATATGAGCATAATTAGACACAAACTTTAACTATGCTTACAATGTTCGATCTAATACATAATTGACACAA
>RJWT010036717.1:0-13209 GCA_004365215.1 Cuniculus paca | reverse complement strand
GTGGGATTTCCTTTTGGGATGATAAAATTATTATGGAACTAGACAGTGATGCGGGTGGCTTAATATTGTGAGTACAGAAACTGTCACTAAGGGTAAAATTAGGGGCTGGGGATGGTGGCGTACACCTGTAGTCCCAGCACTCAGGAGGTTGAGGCAGGAAGATCACTGTGTGGTCTAGGCCAGTCTGGGCTACAAAGTGAGTTCAAGGCCAGCCTGAACTGCATAGTGAAACCCTGTATATAAAAAAAGAGTAAACTTAATGTTATGTTTTACCATAATAAAAATAGATGTAAATTCATTTTTTTAATTCAAAAAGTGTACATGCTAAGTGTGCATAATCATTCTGTTACCCACACCCACACCACTCCCACGGGGAACTCCACACCAGTGAGTGCAGCAGGTGTAGGGCGAAGTTGGAAAACACAGTGACACAGTCACACACTGCTCTGAGGCCCCAAGATCCAGCTTTCCTTCTCAAGTTTTTGCTTTTTGACACTGCCCAAGGTCCTGGGCACCTGTTCAAGAGACATCTGTCATTCCCTACGGTACTGGCAGTGGACTTCCACGCATTCTTTTCTTTTTTATTCAAATCCAATTTACACTCTGAGGCATCTTGCAGGATGTCTTTCTTATCAGTTCAACCGTGTGAGTCTATGGAGTTCCTCATGTTTGGTCCTTTTCTTAGCTACATCAACCAAATGTGGCTGTGTGTCAATGACACTCCTAGTAACTGGATTTAGTTAGTACTTAGGGTGTGCTAAAGTCTGTGCTAACTACAATATTTTCTCACTGGGTCTCCATAACAGGCCTGTCAGGTAGGTGCTAAAATAATCTCCTCTTTACAGATGGATGAACTGAGGCTCAGAGACATCAAGGAACTGGCTCCACTCCCCCATGGTGGTAGAGACAGGGATCAGGCTTAGAGCCTCCGTGCTGAATCCCTGCTGGAAACCACCATTCAAAGTGAACAGGAGCATCATGCAGTTCTGGGTGCTCTTACTCCACACAAACCAGAGAACCATCCCTTCGAAAGCAGAATTAGACTCCCTTGCTCTTTCTGTGGATTCCCTTATAAAGCACCCAGTGGATGCTATTTCTGTCTCACTAGAAGGTTTCCTTTGAAAGTTTCAATCTGCAACTTAAAAGCAAAATAAGAGCTGGAAAGAGCGAAGCGCTTTCTCCCCAAGCACAGTTCTGAAATCCAAGAGCACGGATACAGGAGGAGAAAGCTGATAGTCTTATTAGTGTAGGAGGATAAAGATGATCAGACAGGGATGCTCCATTATTTATAGGAACCCAGTTCTTTTCTGTGCACTCCACTGAGGCATTTGATATATTTGTGCTGGAGATTAACAGTGATGTTATTTTCTTTAATGTCTGTTTTTAGTGTATGCAATGCATGTTGGCATTCAGGAAATTCAGCCAGAGGAGAAAAACAATAGTATTAATTAGGAATGTCAGTCATGGGTGTTATGAAATTCAAAACTGCCAAGTTTCTAGAGCATTTAGTGGTAATTATAATAGACTGTGGAGACAAGCTGTTCTTGGTTTCCTATACAGAAATGCACAGTTTGATGGGCAAGCAATCAAAGTGCTAATGCAGACCCTTTGCAAAGGGTGCCTTTCTTGCCCTGTTAGTTCTAGGACTTGATGCTTTTGCTAATTCAGAGTTTCCCAGAGACAGGAAACCATTTGGTGAATAGAAGGCCTCTTGTCTTTTTATGATTTAAATTGACTATTTAAATTATATCCCCACACACACTGGACTGTGAGAGAGCAGAGTGAGTGATATCACCCACCAGGCTGGCAGACTATCTAGACCTAAATCAGAGCCACAGCTTTTCCTGGGTAAAATCACACGTGCAATCCGTTTTCTCCCCTAGTGGTGACTAATGAGCGCCTGCCCCATGTTTTCAGGGACCATTAGAAGCACAGAGAGATTTGCATCATTGAGTGCTGGAATGAGAGTGGTGCTCCTTTCTTGGATGTGCTCAGGTTGCTTTTAGAGGCTCACATGTCTTGTTTGGTTTTAGAGTTGTGCTGTCAGCCTAGGTGCAGGGAAGAGACCAAGAAGTATCATAAGAATGTCAGAATTCCATTGCCGACCCCCCAATTCCTAGTATTACCTTATAATACAAGGTTCCCCAAGGCTATCTGGGCAGAGGCGCCCACCTGCTGAGCAAAACCAGTTACAAAGAGATCAGGAAACCTGCTGAAGGTTATTCCAATGCAGTGTGTCAGGAAGGGTCCTGACTTCACTTATGTGTTGTCTGTGCTCCACTCTGTTGCTTTCTGCGGCTTCTGGAAGTGCCAATGCCCTTCCACCACAAGGCCTTTGCAATACTGTTCTTCATGTCTATTAATACTGAACCTTGTAAGGGTAACTCTGGGCATACATTATTATTAATTTTTTTTTTTGAGCAAGGATCTTGCAGGATAGTGCAGGTTGGCCTTGAACTCACTATGTAGCCCAGGCTGACCTTGAACTCATGGTGATCTTTCTACCTCAGCCTCCCAAGTGCTGGGACTATAGGAGTGAACCACTATGCCTGGTGCATGCCTAATTTTTTTTTTTTTTTTTGGTATTCGGGATCAAACTCAGGACCTCGTGCTTGCCAGGCAGGCGCTGTGCCAGTGAGCTATATCCCCAGCCCCAAGCCTCATTTTTAGAGGACAAGCACTGCTCTTCACACCCTAGCAAGTACTCAACTTATAGGAAAGGGTAAGTGTACCACTTTCTTTGAAAGACTGATATTGCATTTGATTTTTAAAAGTAAGTGCTCAGAGAGTAAATCATATCTTCTTAGGAAAAAGCATGGCAGTGAGAGCCAGCCCCAAAGCATCCTTCTCAGAGGTTTCCTTTCCTAACCACCACCTCTATTAGCTGGAGGTAACGATGTCAAGAAGAGAAATCTCTAGCTATTGTTGATTTGCCTGTAATTTGTGTGACTTACAAGCATCCCTGCTCAGTTCAGTAGTATTTGATGATCTTGGATAGAGCTGAGAAATAAAGGAGGGATGATCAGAGGTCCTGTGCCCTATCTGTGTGTCTCTGGGTTTTTGTTTTTAATAATTAATAGCAGTTCCTTCTTTAAGCTGAATTTTTTCAAAAATAATTGGGGAGCTTGGGGTTGGGCCAGTAATTGCTGGGAAATGTGCTTGGCAGCAGAGGAGCCTCTACTCTCGGGCTCTGAGTTGCTGGGCACGCCCCTGACGCTCACTTGCTGTGGTCTGGAAGCGTCCCTGCATCCTTTGCTAACGCGGGGCACGTTTTTTCCTGCTGACACACACAAGCCTTATAATTTAGCATTAGAAAAGAAAAATGGTTTAGAACAAGAAAATATATTTAGAGCTCATTATTCAAGTAGAAGCCACTGAGAAGGGGCAAGGACAGAGCCATCAAAAAGAAGCAGCTCACTTTCCGGGGTCAGGAGGAAGCATGCCCTTGGCACTCAGGAGCCAGTCAGAAAACAGTTTCAAGGTCGACAGGATCAGAGTCAAGGTCACAAATCTATAAAGCAGGTGCATGAAATTTGCCATTTCCCTTTATAGACTCATCCTGAGGGTTGATCCAGAACTGTGACCTTGAATACCTCCCATAAAAGTCAACTTGCTGTTAATTTCCACATTGGAGCTCTGCTGAGGCGTTTGGTGGTGTTTGGATGTTGACATCCTTGTTACCGAGACCATACTTGTTGTTTAAGGGACTCTACATGGGCAAGCGTCCCAATTCAGAGAAGTTCACATCTGCCTTTGGGTGGAAAGCTGCAGATGCAATCTTTTTTCCATCTCTAACTTGAATTTCTTCTCTCCCTGTGTAGTTCCTTGTTGTGCCAACCTGCCAGCCATCTGTCTGCACCCCTCACTCATCGACCTCATAAATATGTATAAATATTACAAAGCGCATCATGACAATTCCTGGCCACAGTCTAGGGCTGGTGGTCCTTTTCAATGCTGCCTTTGGCTTGTTAGCATTTCCCAGCTTAGCATTTTGCTTGCGTCCTCAGCTTCAGCCTGCAGCTTTTTTCTTCGTTCCTTCATCAAGGCTGGTTATAAAGGGGAAGAATGGAATGAGGAAGCCCCATGAGTCTCGGTGCATACTGGGGAGGAGTAGAAAGAGCTAAGGCTTCCTGTGCGCCAGGGATGGAGCTGCTTGCTGCATCAGTGTTACCCCTTGCAATTTAGGAATTATTTCTTGCTTATCCATCCCCTCCCTAGCACTATTCTAGGAGAGAGTTATACAGCAGGAAGACAAAGCAACCGTATTCCCTGTCATCCTAGCTCATAGAGTCTAGATGGGGGCCATGTAATTAAGAAGGAATTATAAGTATAGTCATGTGGCTCCATTCTCAGGAATGCATGCCTAGGTGATTTTGTCATTGTGCAGATATCAGATGGCATGCTCACACAAACCTAGACTGTGCAGGGTAGTGACTCCACCTGGCATCCTGATGCAATCAAGAGATGCATTAAACACATTTCTCTGCTGCCTGTGTGACATAACACAATGCTTTAGTGTGAATTTTTTTCGGTCATTTTAAGGTAGAAAGAGTGTGGTATTATGGTAAAAGAACATAGTAAATGCACACACCAGTAACAAGGTCCTTTAGTATCACCCTGTCTGATGTACTGTGCATAATTGTGTATCCTGTACTTTTATCGCCCTAGTAGCACAGTAGATCCGTCTACACCAGCATCGTCATATGCATGAGAAATATGTGACACCATTGTGTTACGAGGTCAGGAGTCAGTGGAGACTTTTCAGCTCTATTGCAATATTTTAAAAAATTGTCATATAATATTTATACTTATTCTTGGGATATGGTATTATTATTCCTTGCATGCATGTAATGAGTATGGAACCCCAGTTGTATAGGTAGTCTGTAATGATGGAAATGTTAGGGGGCACATAACTATATAATAAATGCTATATAAGGCAGAGCATAGAGTATTATGAAAATCTTTTAAAGCACCTGGATTTAAGCTGATTTCAGGTTTAGATGTGCTTGCTAGTAACTGGTACTTACACTAAGATTAGAAGGGTGAATATGATTTTTTAAAATGTAATGTTCAGTTCTACCTAAAATGGGTAAAATAATCATGTCTGTTTTTGCAAGCATGAGCGTTAAGGTTTAGTGGGTTCAGCACCATGCCCAGGTATATGCTGATGGGGCATGAGAGAGCCAGGACCCACTCTCAGGTCTGTCTTCCCCCAGATTCTGCTTCTTCCTCAGGTTTTCCCATCTCAGAGCCAGAAGTCCCGCGGGGGAATTTAGAAAGTGAAGGTGGTGGGAGGGTTTTCTGGCACGGTTCTGGCTCTGTTTGCTTAGAATAGAAATATCTAATGTTAATAGAACATAATGTGTGGCAAAACCTTGAGCTGTGGAGTAAGATTTGGATTGGAACCCTGTTTGATGACTTCAGATCCTTAATATCAGAGGATCCCTGAGTGTTCCTATATGGCAAAGCTGCTGTGCTGTTTCACAGACATCACATGTGCTGGACTCTGGTTCATAGTAGGTATCTTAGTTACTTTCTTGTTGCTGGGACAATATATCCTACACCCAAAAGTTAAAGGAGGAAAGGTTTATTACAGTTTGTAGAGGTTTCAGTCCATAGTCTTCTGGCTCCAACACAGGGAAGCATGGCAGAGAGACATGGCAGAGGTGAAACAGTCTGTGGCAGGGCAGGCAGAAAGCAGCAAGCAGCAGCACTGAGCCTTTCTTTCTCTTCTATCCCAACCATGCTATTAGCCTTTTGTATGGTGCCACACACACCCAGGTGAGACTTTCCATTACCCACACCTAGATCTATGTTAAATCAGTCAGTGCACTGATTTAGTTAGCACATTCCCTTAATCCATATTCATACACCATAGATCCAGCCACCTCTGATAAACCTCACCTATGAGTGCTTGAGGGTTTAGGGAGACATCTAGATACAGACCACAACACTGGGTATTTTAAAATAGCTCATCTTTGGGACCCAGGGCAGGAAAAGAAGTAATGTCCAGGAAGCTAGCCTGTTTGTGAGAAGCCTAGACTGGGGCTTAATGCACTGATGCTGGAAAGAGAGATGAATTCTCAGTGTTTGTGGCCAGGAGGCCACAGATGTGAACAAGTGGAGAATGCAAGTCACGTGCTTGATGGCAATAAGCCAATCTGGCCCCAAACACAGCTGCCTCCTTTGCAGTTGGATCCAACTTTGCCAGATAATAGAAACTCAGAAAACAAGGCATGCAGGGAATGAGCTGTTTGTGTTTAAACATGGCAATTGAGCCTTGAGCCTGAGCCTTGTTGGATGACGCCATGTGTCACTGCAGCTCATGTGGCTGCTAGGCCAGGCCATGGGTTTCCAAAGCTGCACTGCACCCATCTGTCAGGCAGAGTCGGTGACTAACCGCAGTGTTGTAGGTCTCCTCCTCTTCGTGACTGGGGCGTGTGAGGACATTCTGCCCCTCTGTTCTTCTCCCAGGAGCCCCTGGAAGTTACTATTGCTTGGAAATAAACAAGGAGATCCTGTTGGCTGTGGTTTTGGGGAGAAAAGCCCATTTCTGAGAACATCATCTTTGGGGCATAGATGCTTGAAGGGGTAGGCGTGTCTACAATTAGGCATGATGGAGATCATATAAAAAAGAAAAGCATTTCAGCTTTCTAGCTACTCACCTGTATACCCATCCATCCACCCCTCCATTCATTTGTTCATGTATTCATCCATCCATCATCCATTTATTAAAATAACCTACAAAATAATTTTGTATGTGCATGCATGTATTTTGTTTTCTTTCCTTTTTTTTTCCTCCTCTACTGGGCATTGCACTCAGAAATTGCTGAGCTACATGCCCAGCCCCTACTTTTATTAAGGTTTAATTTATGAGACATGGTCTTGCTTGTTTGCCTAAGTTCTCCTCAAACTTGCCTTCCTCCTGCCTCCTGAGTAGCTGTAATGCTGGGTGTGTACCATCACATCTGGTTTCATGAATATAATTGCATCTGGTTTCATGCATGTGATTTATGAAGTTGTTAAAAGAGTGGACTTTAAATTCTAACTCTTCTTAGTAACTGTGTGACCTTGAGCAAGTCACTCAGCTTCTCTGAGATTTAATTTCTTATGTGAAAAATGCAGAAAACAGTGAGACCAACAATAAGACCAACTCAACAGTGTGAGAATTAAATGAGGGTGTGAACAGCGAGTGCCTGGCCACAGTCATATTCAATGAATTGCTCATTTTATTTTTAAAAATCTGTACTTTGACAAAGTAGAAGTAACAAGTATGAATATCCACAAACAGGTATGAAATAAATATCTAAATTTTTCTTTGAAAAAAATCAACTGAAACCTACCTTTAATTCCCTGTCCTTCTGGGCTCATGAGACATTTCAACTCAGCCTTTACTGAGGGACAGTAAAATGGCTCATAGGAGAAAGGTGCAGAATTTGAACCCAGATCTGTCCTTTGGGCACACAACAATCAGATATTTCTGTCTTTTCAAAGGCTAGGGGAACTACTACCCTCCTGGCTAGAGCGAAGCGAATTGTGTTTAGAACATACCCTTGTGTGAGAAACCAGTATGTAAGACCCACGTGCATGCTAAAAGTTTAATGAACCTGAGTTTTCTGTTTTGAGCAGTAAGGGTTAGTTAATAAGAGGCAGCCAAAGAATTCCTGGGGTTATATCAGCTTTCTGAGGGCCCCTGTTCGCAATGCATGTGGCAGCATGGAGTTCAGGGAAAAAGAGGACAACTAGCTGGATGGGCTGGTGGTGATGTCAACTTTACCTACTATTCCCCTGCCTCCTCCTTATCATTTTGATCTGAAGCCAAGACTGAGGGTAATCCATTACCCAAATACGCATCAAGCATCTGCTATGAACCAGGTGTGGTCTTGGCTTCTTTCGATAAAACAAAGAGCCCTGCAGGCATATTTCTTGCACTCCCAGAGTAAACACAATGCTTCTAGAGCTCATATCAGCCCTCAGTTTCTCCTGCAAGTAGTTTCTCTGAGTTTAGGGGCTGAGTAGTAGGCGGCTAGAAGAAGAGGATTCTTGATGATGAAAAAACATGGCATCCAAAGAAACCATTGCACATTATAGATGGGAGACAAGAGACATCATAAGGGAGGTGGGAAGGCTTAAAGACCAAGGTCAGGGAGGAGCCTGTCTGCACCCAAAGACAGGAGAGCCTCCACTGTGGGATCTGTGTGTATTTCGGTGGCTCAGGCTTTGGGCTTCCTCTTTGTGTTTTGGTTCACAGTGGCATCTGAGGATATGGAAGTCAGGCAGTGAAAATGCCAGGCATACATTCCTCACCTCTCCTGATGGTGGGATGTAGATAATGGGGCAAACTTGACATTGGACATTGTAAATGTCCCCAGCCCTGGACATTGGCTCTGCAGCAAGTGGCCCACAGGTGCAGAAGGAGTGTGGGATTTATCCTTGAAGTGGCACCAGCGAGGCCATGTCTCTGAAGAGGGCAGCATGGTCAGAATGAGATCATCCTATGGTGTCATCCTGGCCTGAGTAGCTGGTCCTACTCTTCAACCTCTGTTGTAGTTTGGCCAAAAATCTATTACCTTTCTGAAGAACTTGTTTTAGGATTGAACAAACCCTTGTCACTTTCTGTAGTTTGTCACCAAGAAAACTGATCAATCCAGAAAGTAAATAAGTTGTGTGTGTGTGTGTGTGTGTGTGTGTGTGTGTGTGTGTTTGTAAGGAAGGGGGCCCAGACAGTCACCATTATCTATTGAATATTTTAAAATGGAACTCATCTCCTATGCTTAAATAGTGAGGCCTGTCCATGCCCTGGATGTTTAGCTCGTTAATCACTGCTTCCTTCCAGGGTTTGAATCCTTTCCTCCCCAGAAACCTCCCAGCCACATTGACTCTGCTTCTTACTGCTACTTCCTACCACTCATTTTCTTTGGCTCATTGCTGCATTTGTATTCTACATTTGCATTCTCAGGTAAAGATAGTGTTTGCATGTGTGTGTGCGTGTGTGTGTGTGTGTGTGTGTGTGTGATTAAAATCCACTGTGGGCCAACTCCCTGTTCCAGCACTATTACATTTGCTTCTCAAAGCTCACTCTTCTTGTCCTTATTTGCAAACTCAGCTCATGAGTGAGGGTGGACAGATTCCTGGGAAAGAGCGATGGCTTAATTAATGGTAATGTGGAGGATGTAGGTGCCTTGGTGATTGGGGCACTGTAAATGCAGAATTGGATGGAAGGCTGAGACGCAAAATGGGATAATTGAACTGTTAGCTGAACTGGAATTTAGCAGTTAATCACTTTTATGAAACCTGCATCTCAATTCATTACTCCATTTATGCCTTGTTGCAATACAGAGCTGTTCAGCTAATTGGTAAACAGGAGCCAGGCAGAGTACCCTGAAAAGGGCAAGGCGAATGAGGGTACTATGTTATTTTCTGTGATTGTGCATCTCCATTTCATCCAGCTAGGGGATGCCTGGTAGGAGGTGCCTTCATAGTCCCACTTAGGTGGGCACTAAATGCTTATCCTGGAGTCATCTGATACATCCCTAATGCTGCTGCTGACCATCAATTCTCTTTTGCATAGTCAACTGCCCAGTTAATGCCTCAAAAGGAACTGTTTAGCATGGTGATCAAGATAATGGACTTTGGCAGTGGAGCAATCCACATTTGAAACTGGACTCCATTGCAGATTCTACTGGTGACACTGGTCAAACTACTTCCTCTCTCAGAACCTGTTTCAGTCATATACCTTCAGAGTGTTATAGGGAGGATGATACAGAAGTGCGTTGTGTTGCTTGTATCTTTCACTATAGTCATAGTGAAAATAGCCATAGTGAAATAGTCATAATGAAAAATACAAATCTTGTGTTGCTAGTGTTTTTCATAGTGAAGGCAGAGCCTGGCATTTTACATTTGTTCAAGTAATGCCAGCTCTAAATATTATCTGTCACCTACACATCATTTGTGTTTTAAGAACAGTAGGAGTAAGAGAATCTCTCCCCTGTATGTTTGTTGGATAAGAGACAACTGAAGGAGAAATCAGAGTATAGACATGATAGATTTAATGGGGAGAGCATTATCAACAAAAACTTCAGGAATAGAAAAGGTACTTCCTAAGGTTGGGTAGGGAGCAAGAAAGATATGAGGGGTAAGATAGGAAGATGCATACCTGCGAGTGAGTGTGTGCAGATGCAAGCTGTGTCCAGGACTGCATCATGGTTTGAGTGGGGCAGGGTGTCATGTTGACAGGGCTCAGTCTGCTGGAAATCTTGTGTTGCTTGCTGAAGAAATAAGGAGGCTGAGAAAGGTGGCTTTCTTTCACTTACCAATTAAGACCACTATACATCCATGTCCTGGGGAACCTTCCATTCCTGTTTAATTTCAGGACTCATCCCTTTCCTAGGCAGCGTCCATGGGGACTGACACAGGCACAGAACCAAGTGAGGGTTTTCACTTGTTTTAGAAATGCTCTTTCCTTTCAATTATTGGAAATTTCTCACCAAGTCAGCCTGTTGCTTTCTGGTTGCAACGCACAGATTTTGAGTACATCTCCCAGGTGAATCCAGACCTCAGCCAACACACCTGTCTGAGGCCTTGATGTGTGATTGCCAGTGGAGGTGGCTGTTCAAGTCACAGGAGTGAATGAGAAACTGTGGAGAGGAAAAAAAATGACAGTCTAAGGACATGGCCCTGGAGGATGCCAACTTTCAGGGGTCAATACAGGCATCAGGCTCTGATGTTTACACTTTGAGAAAAGCCCTCTTGTTAAGGTGGTTCAATATTCATTCTAATACTTAACAAATATCAGCTGCAAACCATCTGCATTCTTAGTGTGGTTCTAAATGCCAGACATGGAGTCATGCACAAAACAGATGAGATTCTGGTCCTTTAGAGCTTGCATGCATGTGTGCGTAGGCACGCGTGCTTGTGTCTGTGTGTGTGTTCAATACTATAAGATTAACAACTTTGGGTAGGATAAACTTGAGATTTTTAAGTGCCATGAAAGAAATAAATAGGATAAAATGATGAGTTTCTAGGGAAGGTGCCCTGGATAAATTGGTTAGAAATGTCTTCTCTGGCAAGGTGAGATTTGATCTGAGACCTGTAGGGTGAATATAATCTAGGCATGCAAAGAACATGAGAGAGAGGATGTTTCAGACAGTGCTAATAGCATATGCAAAGATCCTGAGGTAGAGTTAAGTCTCAAATGCCTGAAGACTATATAGCAAGGCTAACTTGGCTGAAGAAGTGATCTGAGGTTATCCGAAGGTCACAGTAAGAAGTCTGAATATTACCCTATGTGCGTCAAGGTGCCTTAACACATCTTCCCCTTATTGAAATGTGTGAAATTTGATGTATAATACTCTGCACCTCCGGGGTCTCGAGGGCTGCAAGATGCTCACTGATGTAGGACAGCATCAGAATTTGGTTTCAGATTGCTGTTTTCATGTCAGGCACTGGGGTAAACGACATTGAAAGCTATTAATGTAAATTAATGATTGCTCCTGCTGGCTTTGTTACACTTTTCTCCAATGAGGAATTAATAAATGCATCATGCCTTGCAAATTTGCATCCATTAAAAACCCCATTGTAGGGGGACCATTGATCCCCTTTGGGAGATCAAAGAATAACACACATGTCATGCAGCTGTGACAACTAGTACTCAGTGTAAACTGGTTAAAGTGAGGAAATCGATGGAAAGCACTTTGAAAAAGAAACTCACTCTATAATTTATCAGGTGGTGCTGGAGATAAGAATGGCACAATTTGACAATCAGAGGCCAGGCGCTTCTGCCACATCCCTGTGGGGAAAGAGATTACCCTGCGCTAATCCTTTGCTTCTGCCAGGGGCTTTCATCAGTGTAATTACTTTGAATCTTCAGAACCCTGGGAGGTAGGCATTATCCCCATTTTACAGATCATGCCACCGAGTTTCATAATAGATAAGTCATTGGCCCTAAGTCTCGCAACTGGCGACAGGAGAAGCTCAGGTTTTATCCAAGGTTGTCTGAGTCTAACAATGCTGGGTTGAAAGCGAGGTGTTTTAATCCTTGGCAGCCACACAATGAGCTGATAGAAGAGCTTGAGAGGTCCTTGAATTTCCCTCACCAGAACTGACAATCTGATGTGTGGAATCTATTGCTGCTCTTTCTTTAAAAGTGGAAACTTTACATTTCAGACGGCTGCAGTTGAACTAGCAGGTAAGGAATGGAGTCCTGGAGCTGTCAGGGTGGGTGAGTCCTGGCTCTGCATCTTGATGGAATTGTGACTTCATGAAAATTATTGATCCTCTCTGAGCCTCTGCTTGTGTGTTGACGAGATGGGAGTCATAGGAGTGACCACCTTGTAGTACATGAGGATTTACTAGGAGAAAACATGGGAATTGCTTAGCACCATGCCTGATACATAAACTTTTTTACAAACGGATCTATGATTTTTCTTTTCCCCAGGATTTTTAAAAACATTTGTAGTCTCATATGCAACATTACCAGCCACCATTTTGTTAGAAGAAGAAGTTGAGACAATGATTGCTTTGGTTTTGCTGAAGTCTGGAGAACATGAATTCCCAGCCATAGGTACAAAGTTGAAACACTTGGGGAGCTTTTGAGAAATATTGTAGTGGCTGGGTATGGTGGTGGCATATGCCTATGATCTTAGCACTCAAGAGGCTGAGCCAGGCGGATGATAATAAATTCAAGCCCAGTCTGGGCAAAAACATCTTTCAAAGCACCTGAAAGTGAGAACCACTTCTTTGGATTAGCTGTGGTGTTGGTCATGGGGTGCATCTCTCTGGGTCACTAGACTTGATCTAGACTGGAACAGATAGATAACACAGAGAGGTCTGTACCTCTAACCCATTCTTTTACAGCTAGGGACTGTAATTGGTGTATGTGTGTGTTAGTACATGTGCATGTGTGTACACATATGTGCATGTTTTCTAGGACTAGCTTCTCACAAGCATGTTAATTTCTCTTGACTTCCTCAAGCCTTCCAAGGAAGGATGCCTGTTTGTAAAAATGACACCACTGCTTAGTGAAGTGACTTCTGGACATGTTTTAAATGGTACAGAGAGTTGGGAGTGACTCAGCCTTTTCAATCAGCTTCTGCCTCAGCAGGAAGTCCTGGCCACTCTCCAGTTGTATTTAAGATACATTACCTTGCTCTGTAATGAAGTCTGTCAAAACGAATGTTTGGCTGGTATAGTTGGGGACTGGTCCTGAGC
>RJWT010036715.1:0-13205 GCA_004365215.1 Cuniculus paca | reverse complement strand
AAAAATGAGACACTATAGTAGCCATTGCTCATTTCCTGTTATCCAACTTGAAGACCTGTAATGCTATTCTCTTTTATCTGGTTTTATACTACTTTGTTTTGTTTGAGTTTATTGTCTGTAAATGTAAGAACAACCATTTTGAAGAAAGCAAGAGACACTAGGGTAACCATTGTTAATCTCCTGTTGTTATGTTTTGAAACCTGTATAGCTTGCAGTGTTCTCCTTTGAAATGTTATATTATGCTTGACTCTATACTGTTTTCTTTTCCTTTTTTATTCTGTTCTGTTTTGTTTTGTCCTATTTTCTTTAAAATAAAAAAAATTTTAAAAATGGATTAAAAAACATTTTCCTGCTCAAACAACCCTAATGGCTCCATTTTTACAGCAACAGAGTCTAAAATTCTTAGTTAGGTGTTCAAAATCCTCAGTACAAGTTCTACCAAGTGTACTCTTTGCATATCACTCACCCTCTATGGACCACCCACTGGTCTTGTTTCTTGGGTCTAGGCAGAGAGAAAGATATGACTGGAATCCCAATTCCAGGATCTTCAGCTAGTTGACTAATGAAACTGCAGATATGCAGATAAACAGTAGGCTAAATATTCAAGCTACACAGACCAACACACCTCACGAAAGCCTGACTTACACAATCTCACCTCTCAGAGGTTTAAATAATACAGGTTTTACCAGCATAGCACACTACTGTATGAGATTAATTACAAAATTTACATAAACTATTGAGCACAGTACCTGACATATATGAGTAGAACTCAATTCATATCAGTCATGTTTATCCTTATCTCGCAGGAATTTGCTCCCAAATCTCATGTAGACTCTTAGTCCTGATGAGCTACAGTGGAATCCACATAAAGCATGACATCTCATTATGTTGCATCTTAAGACAGTAAGTCAGAATGGGCTCAAAGTCACCCTTGGTCCAGGCTGACATTGGAATCCTGTCCACTGAGGTTCTAAACCTCTGATGGCACTAGAAGGCTTGGAAATCTAAACTCATGAGAAGTCACCTTGCACATAAAAGAGAAGGGTTGCCCTAAAGACAGCACTGGAATTCCAAAACAATGGTACCTCTCTCTATAAGGAAAGCTCAGGCCTGACTTTCCATATTAATTGCATGAGATAAAAGAGCACGTATCCAAAACCAAATATTCTGTCAAGTATTTATTACTTCAGTTCACTTCAGTGACTGCTTTCTCCCTTTTCTGTATGAAATGCTTTTATCTCTGACTACATTTCAGTTTCTTCTCTTGTGGGTGGAAATGAGTTTGGATGCCACTTAAAGTTAAGACCTACAGTTAACATGTTCACCATTCAGATTTACCTCAATAAGCCTTTCCTTGAGATTCTTACTTATCTTAAGATACCTCATTTGCTTTCCTTCATTCACTTTAAAAATGATTGTTGAAGCTCTGTTGGGTGAAAGGCACTGAAAAAGATACGAGTCACTGCACTTAACAAAATAGACCCAGTTAGTGATCCCATAGTGTTTCAAAAATAATGTGGAGAATAAATAAATGAACATGGAAAATTTAAACAGTCACTAACTATGATATGTATTATAAATGAAATAAAGTGTCATGAGAAAAAACAATGAACATGGCTTGAATTGTTCTGGGGAAGGAAACATCCAGAAACATTCTCTTATCATTGTTCATGATGATGGTGGTGCAAAAGATGAGAAATTACTCAGAGTCCAAGTCCAGTTTTATCTCTGAGAGGTCCAGAGTCTCCAATTTTACTGAAGCCTCTTCAACATTGTAGAATCTCAGGAAAAAAATAGCCCATCAACGGGTTTCTATTGCTTTTTATTGCTAGAACCAGAAAACAAGGATAAATGATAAAAGAAGCACATCTGTCCAGGAATTAATGTATAGAACAGAAAGAATAGGGTGGTCTGCTACACAACTGACCTCAAAGTTAAACTAAGTAATTAATCAGAGTATAGGGAAAGCAAGAACTAGAGCATACGTTCCTTAAGGCAACATAATTTGATCCTACTTGCATTGTTATCCTGCAACCTATCTTTGATCTCTAACCATGCATTTTGGGAGGTCTGGGGTATGGTTCCAAAAGTCCTTAATTTCTGCCATCTCAAACATACTTCTGGCCCACATCCCACATTATCTGAAGAGTCACAGTTAACCCAAAACTTAAGAGCGGAATAGAATTAGCCAGATGCAAAGAAGGAGGTAACATTTTAAACAGAGGAAATAGTATGTACCAATGCCCTGAGGTGACAGAGAAAGTCAATGAGGCTAAAATGTGATGAGCAAATGGCAGAATAGCAAACAATGATACTGGAGAGGGAGAGATTTTCTATTCTCTTTAAGACCATAATTTGAATGTCAGGTCTTCTGGGAAGCATTCCTGATCATCACATCATGACAATTTATTCTCCCTTTCTGTGGTTCATAGTTCAGTAGTATTTGTTTTATAGAGCATTTGGAAAGTAATGTGCATGTCTATCTCTCTGTTAGTAGGGTACAAGAAACTTAAAGCAAGGAATTAATCTTATTCATCTCTGCTTCCTCCACCCCTTCTTACACAATACCCAGGAAAAAATGATCATTCAAGGAATGACTCCTCCATTATTTTGCAATGTCAAGATCAAAGTAACTTGGAACATAGATAGTTTAAATACCACTGATAGAATTTTTGTCGCTCTTGTTGCATGAAATGTGCCCCTTTTCTTCTTTATCATTGCCCATCACTATTTTTCTATTTTTCTCTCCAGCCATGTTGCCTAATTAGTTTCTTATTAGCATTCCTGAGAAGCTACTAAAAACCACCACATCACAAATAACTTGACTCAATGATAGCCATTTTATAGAAGAGAGTCACTAAGAGCAATGAAGTCTGGTAAACAATGAATAAACTGCAAGATAAACGAATAGACTGCAGAGACTGCAAGATAAGCAAATCACCTTGCATCATCAGCTCTGGATATCTTTCTACCAAATAATTCTGATATACACTAATATCATTGCCCCTAGTCACTAAGTGCAGTGGAATCACAGCCTGGATGTGGCAACATATAGCAAAATTGAAAAATCCTCACAGCTAACCAAATCCCTTGCCTGAATACAACCAATAGTTAATTACATGGCAATCTATGAAGAGAAATTTTGATTTTGAAAGATCAAGGGTCAGGATATGGAATGAGGCAATATTTCTCCAGTGTTTTATGAAACACCAGCATCATATTTGGTGTAATCAGTCACTCCATAACAACTAATGATCAGTGGTCACAATAGGAATATTCTAGATCAGACAAAAAAAACTGTAGATGTTTTCCCTACAAGCCTTTGAATAGCCTAATTTTCAAATGTGCATTATTAACTACATAGATAAGGATATAGTATTTAATATTGTCTACATACATTGGAATCATGGATTGTTTTTCATGTGTCTTTACTTCTAATAATGACTAATGAAGTCATAAAGTATGAGATTACTAATTTAGTCCCTTAAGTAACCATGTAAAGTAAAAACATCTCAGGCTTTAGAATTAAACTGGTTGCATTTAAGTCTTTGATGAGTCACTAAAATGATGTTCTTAAAAATGTCACTTATCTCTGATGCCTAAATTTCCTTACCTGTAAAGAAAAGTGAAATGACGAATTTGAACTTTACTAGCCTAATGGAATAATTAAATATGATGATTGATATTAAGGGATTTTAAGAAGTGTAAGCATCATAATTTTTGTTTTAATAATAAATAAACTGCAATATAAAAACTAAGCATAGATGGAAAGATAACAACAAGCTTTTCAGAGTAAGAGAATTAAGGTAGAAACCGAGAATCCACAAGGTAGTGTTAGAGCCATCAACGTATAGGCAGATAGGCTGCAAGTATCAGAACCACGGAGAGCTCCATCTGCTTCTACTTCTCTCCTGGTTGACTGAATACACCTGTTGAGTTCAGTTCTAAGGCAGTTCACATCTACCTATTTATGGTCTTTATGGAGCTGAGAGTTATCCAACAAGATATCATCATTGCTTCCATGTAAGGTCAAATCTGTCCATAAGAACATAAAGTTTAAAAGGCTGATCCATTCTGGTTTCATTTTTCAGACCAGGTGTTCAGATCTTTAATCACATTTATCACTAGTGTATCTTTTTCACTTGAGGTCTTTGGAATGATGGCTGCAAGGAAAATTACTTATTCTTTGGATTCATATTTAATCTCCAGATTCTTCTCTCTTTTCCTCATTTTTACTCAGAAACTTTTAAGCATCCACCTTCATCTGGGCCCCATAGATAAAGCAAACATTAATTTCAGCATTCAAATTTTTACTTTAGCAAAGCAGAATGATGATAATGCCTTTGCCTAAGTCACATTACACCACTGAAGCAGTAACTTTTGTCCTCATGTGGATATTTAAGAAAATGTTGGTAATTTTTCTGAAAATATGCATAAGATTTTAGTAGGGTTCAGTTTTGATATGCATGCTTTCCATTTTCTCTGAAATAACAGAGTCGTTTATGTACTAATTTAAGCATCTTCAATAGATCTTTAAAAACATAAAGAAATTCCTGTCACATACTCAATGTGGCTCTAAAATACAGAGCATGAAAGTTATTGTCCAAATCTAGTTTTATATACTTACCTTGTTATGCGGGATCAAAAAACACCAAACTACACTTCCCAGATACCTTTCACAACTTGGTTCCTATCTTATTCTGCCAACAGGAAGCACTAAAGAGGCATTAGAAAAAGTAAGGGGAAAAGGGAGCCTTTTCTTATTTACATAAAAATCATCTCAGTGCTTCTGTGTTCCAGCATCAAGCTTCATGCTACACTTTCAGAAGCGATTTTATTATCTGCTTTAGAGATTGCATAGTAGCTCTGTTTCCAGAGTTTTGACAATTTAAAGCCATTTCTAAAACCTTCAAGGTTCTGGACTATAATTCCACTTGTTTGGTTCCCCATTCCAAGAAGCAATTGTTTCCCCAGAATTTATAGTCTCTGAAATATGGTTGACCAATTTACAGGGGGCTACATTCTGATAAACCCATAGTAAGTTCAAAATACCACAAGTGGAAGATGCACCTAATATACCCAACCTATTAAACATCCTAACTGAGCAACCTAGCATGCTTTCGTGTATGAGTTGTTTAATCTCCTGATCATATGGTTGGCTGAGAGCTGTGGCTTACTATCTCTGCCCTGAATCACAAGAAAGTATGGTAAAACATGTTGCTAACCTGGGAAAAGATCAAAACACAAAGCTTATAATTTCTACTGAATGTGTAACACTTTATATGACCAAAAATTGATAAATTATAAGTCAAACCATTGTGGGTCCAACACTTTCTTTATTCTTGATGTTTTATATTTTTTCTATTACAGCTCCTTAAAATTAGCACAACTAATCCCCTAAATTAAATCCTCTTTGTTGAAATATGTAGTATGGGTTCTGTTTTCCAGTTGAGATTTTGACTAATAAACTATATGGAATTCTCTTTCCTTTCACAGCAGTAGACCAACATTTAAAGCTATAGGATTGTACAACTAGACCCTTAATTCTTTCTAAATACTTTTATAGCCATTGACTCACTTTGGAAATCTTATGAATGTTTTAGGCCACTTTACCCCAAAATGAATGTTCACAAAATTATAAATGCAGTATCAAGAGGTTCATGGGTTCCCTAAAGTGCCCACCATTAATTTTCAGACCATACCTGATCTTATGATGACACTGAAATTCTCATAACATCATAAATATTTTGAAAACTTGTTCTTATTTTTAAATATGATTCATTATTCATTTAACAACAAGGTCACTATTTGAAATTAGTATCTTTATAAAGGAATAATAATAATTCTACTTGAAGACTTTCTATATTCCCACATTATCCATCTGGATACATCTGTTTATTGATATTTTAAAAATTCATTGAACATGTTTTCTCTAAAGTTACTTTTGCTTGAACTTAAATGATGTCTGCCTGATTTTATTTTCATTTATTTATTTTGTAATTCACAAAATATGTAATTATCATTATATAACATATATCATATATATATATATATGGTGGAATGATGATTCATCAAGTTATTTAACATAGGCATTAACTCATGTACTTGTTTCTAATGAAAACATTTAAAATCTATTCTCTTAGCAGTTTTTCAAGAATACAATAAATTGTTACTAACTATAGTCAACCTACAGATGTCTAACAGTCTAACAGAGGTGTTGAGCTTATTCTTCTTAACTGAAATTTCTTACCCTGAAACCAACATCCCTCCAAGACAACCCTACACCCATCACCAAGCTCCTGGTAATCACCATTCTACTTAATGTTTCTATGAGATCAAGATATTTATGTTCCACATATAAGCAGCACTATATGATATCTGCCTTTTTGTGTCTGGATTATTTCATTTAATAAAATCTCCTTTTTTTACATCCATGTCGTTACAAATGCAGGCTTTTATGTTTCTATGACTAACATTCCATTATGTATATATACCAGGTTATTATTATTCATTGTTTTGATGATTTACATTTTGGTTGGTTCCATATTTTAGACAGTGTGAATAATGCTCCGTTGGATGTGGGAATGGAGATATCTCTTCACCATACTGTTATCATTTCTTTTTAACATAAACCCAGAAATGATTTTGCTGGACAGTATGGTAGTTTTTAGTTTTTGAAGAACTTTCCATATTAGCACCACCATTACGGAGACAATTTTCACAATTTCTATACTAATTTTCATCCCCACGAACAGTATGGGTCCACTCTGCTTTACATCTTTGCCAACACTTGTTGTTGTTCATGTTTTCGATAACAGTAACTGTAACTGTACTGTTACTGGTAATAACTCATTGTGGTTTTAATTTTCATTTATTTGATAATTAGTGTCACTGAGAATTATTCCAATATGTGTTGGGCATTTATTTGTCTTCCATTAAGGAACATCTAATGAAATCCTTAGCCCGTTTTTAAGTGAGGTTATTTTTTCTTGCTATTGCGTTGAGTTCCTCATACATTTTGTGTGCTGATCCTTTGTCAGATGTACAGTTTACAATATTTTCCCAGTCTGAGGTTGTTGTTTCTCAATTTTGACTCTCTTTGCTTGTGCAAAAGCTTTTAATTTAATGTAATCCCATTTGTCTATTTTTGGTTTTGTTACCTGTGTTTTGGGTTTCATATAAAAAAATCATTGGCTAAAACAATGTTATGAATCTTTTCTCTTAGTTTTCTTTTAGGACTTTTGTAGTTTCAGGTCTTGTATTTGTTAATATATATTGAGATTATTTTACATGGTATGAGATAAGGATCTAATTTAATTCTTCAGCATATGTATATGCAGTTAGTTATCACAATACCAGTTATTGCAGAGGCTTTCTTCTACTTGTTGTATATTCTTGATGTCCTCATTGAAAATTGATTGAGTGTAAATATGAGAATTTATTTCTAGACAATTTATTCTCCTTTATTGGTCTGTGTCTGCTTTTATACTACTTCAATGATGTTTTGATTACTATGACTTTGCAGTTTATTTGTAACTCAGGTTGTGTGATGCCCTCCACCTTCACTTAAGATTGTTTTGGCCAGCGCCAGTAATTTAGCTCAGTGACTCAAGAACTTGCCTGGTAAATGCAAGGTCATGAGTTTGATCCCTGGTACCAAAAAAAAAAAAAAAAAAGATTGCTTTGGCTATTCATAGTCTAGTATTTCCATACTTTAGTGAATCACTTTGCTCTGACTTATTTGATCATTATAATTATTCTAAAGAAAGGACAATAAGAGGAATTACTTGTGTTTTGTGGTTCATGAAATTCTGTGTATGACATATAAACTGCTCAGAATTATGAAACTAGAAATATCTAACACAGTATTAGCCTCAAAACCTATTAGAATCCACCTCAGAAATTCTTCCTTTTTTGTCTTAGCAAAAATAAACTATAGTAAAGAGATTTGTCTACTACTTTACAAAACTGTATTACAGATTTTCAAGTCTTCACATCTTTTATTGGACCTCATGTATAATACCTATGATATGGAAGGTACTGCAGAGACTGGTCTACAAGTCTACTAGAATTAGATCTGGAAATATCTGAACTCAATAACTAACAGATTCTCAGAAATTAAGAATCCATCATGTGATTTTTTTTTCAAATATGAACTCTGGAATCAAGTAAACTTGGATCCAAATCAAAGCACTACCAGGCAAGCAGGTGCTTACATCACTGAAATAAATCCCTGGCCCTGTTGTTGATTTCATAATGTTCTGAAATCCTGTATCACTTACACTGGTTTGCTTTGATTGGCTTTGTTCTGTTTTATCCTCTTTAAAATAAAAACAAAGCACTACCATTTATCAATTGCATGACATTGTCACACAATTTACTCAACACATTTACCTTCAATTTTCTAATTGGTAAAATAGATACAATAATGTTTTATAATGATGCATATTAATACGAGAAAATACATGAAAACACTCAGTACAGTGCTTGGAACACAAAAAGTTTTCAATGCTCATCTCTCTTTCCCCTTGCCTTATATTTTCTAAATCATTGGCAATTAGAAGAATCAGTATATGCTAAAATCAATAATTATCTCTGCAACTCAAAAGCAAATAAGTAATTTTCTGTTGGTAGTCATTATAAAGCAGACTGTAATTTTTATATTTTACATACTTCCTTTCATTGTCCTTCTGATAACACTGGAACCTTTTCCAGGAGAATGACTAATGCAACTTGTTACAGTACAGAAACACTTCTGCAATTTTCTCTCTCCCTGATGAGACTCTTGCTCAGCTTTTCCTCTAAACTCCCTTTAAAAGAAACTCCAAAGGGTCTTCCTTAATGGTGTCCCTGCAGATGAGCTGTTCTGTGAGGGACTCTTCCAAGCACTTCTCAAGTAACACAAGATTGGGTGAACAAGTCAGCTTTTCCAGGTCATTAAACATTGCTTAACTATTTTTCAAATGTTTTGGCATCAATAAAAATCTCAAATGCTTGTGGGGCCAAGCACTGTTTCCATTAATATTTTATACCCTAGATGTCTTAAAGGTTTCATTTATTATGAAGTCATCTGTCGACTTTTCTCTAAGAGCTTTTTGATGTCCCACCAGCTCCCCCAAGCTTTCTGTGAAAACTTTCGAATAACTTCATCCATTCCCACCCATCCCCTGGCTTCCAACACTGTGAATGACCCCTAGAACTAGAGAGCTAAATATAGCGAAAGAAAGAGACCCTCACAGCAGGACTAGCTCTTAGCTAAGCTGTTAAGAATATTACTGAGATCTTTAGAAATACAGAGTTGTGAATTATGTGTGATTTTCCAGGATGAGAAGATGGAATAAATGGACTATTTTGCTGATAAGATTGTTATCTTTATGCAGAGATGTGCTTTTAAATACCAACAAGTTTTTGGATCCCAGCCCAGAAGATACTACTTCTGAAAGCTCGGCAGAACAAGCAAGTCTAAAAAGGTGAAATGGAGAGGTTCTAGCCAAGATAATAATTTCAAGGATCTCTTAGGAGAAGGCTTCTTTGTTCCCATTAAACATGTAATTTGTGCTCATACTACATGTAGATTTTCTGTGTGCAAGTTGGTTTTGGTTTATGTATCAGATATAAGAGTGGTTCAGAAGATCACATATAAGCAAAAGTGACAATATACATTCAGAATTTTCTGTTTTTTCATTGCATGGTAATTACTTTGACAAAAACTAAGTGGATGACCCCAAGAGCTAGAGAGCCAAATATAGCAAAAGAAAGAAACCCTCACAGCAGGACTAGCTCTTGGCTAAACTGTTAAGATATTACTGAGATCTTTAGAAATATAAAGTTGTGAATTATGTGTGATTTTCTAGGAGGAGAAGATGGAAAGATCTTTTCTTCTGTAGGTTCTTTTATTTAAAAGTGGAGTAATATCTTTATATCATACACACACACACACACCTACCTCTATAGGGTGCCACTAAGTAAACGCCCAACTTTCATCTTCTTTCAAATACTTTAAATGAGTAAGAAAGCATATATCTCTAACAAAACTGACCAAGGTGCAATGCTAAAATTAAAAATTTTAGAAACAATGGTAGGATAATAAGAAAATGTTGCCTATATCTTGTACTCTGAGTAACTACTTTGAAGATAATAATATGTAATGGATTAATTATTGTTACTCTCCTATTATCTTGTTTTGAAATTGTTTTATTTTTCTGTCTCCGTCAAATAAAAAGGAAAAATTTTTGAACAGGAAAACATACTTAGTTTAAATTACACAATGTATAAGCCCCAGACAAAGAAAAGCCCTCTACTAGAGTCCCAAAGGCCTAGATTCTGTTGCCAACTTCATTATTTACTACCCATAAAACCCTGAACACATCCATAAGTCCTACCAGAATTTTCATGAGAAAGGTGGGATGATGTTTTCTGAACCATATCATGTGGTGAAGCCTTTGAAGAAAAATCTAGAACTTACAGAGAAGATTACATTAACCATGATTTTGTTGGTTGATGATGTATCTCAGGCGGTAAAGCACTTACTTGGCAAGCATGAGGCCATAGGCTCAATCCCCTGCTCCAAAAGTAATGAGAACAACAATAATAATTTCATAATCTGAGGCAGGCAGATTGTATTATTCCCATTTTACTGGTTGAAGAAATTGAAAATCAGAAAGACAAACATACTTTTTTGATGATTTAGCAATAGTAAGAGCAGAACTGAGACTCGTATTTGCAAACTCTGTATCATAATGTGCCACCTTTCTCCTCAAAAAGACAAAATTAACGGAGACATGATACATAGATTCCTAGTTTTTATTGTTGTTGCTACTGTTGTTACCATTAGTTGATTTTTTTTTATTATGGCAAGAGCATTAACATTGGATCTATTTCCTTAACAGGTACTTAAGCAAACAGTACAGTACTATAAACTACAGGCACAATGTTACACAGCAGATCTTCCAAACTTACTCATTTGCATAACCAACAATTTAAAGTCATTCAACTCCTCATTTCTTCTTCCTTCTAACCTCCAGTAATACTACATACTTTGGCTAGAACTTTTAGTACGTTCTTGAATAGAAATAGCGAGGGAGATCTTTGATTTGTTCTTAATCTTCATGAAAATGCTTTTAGTTTTCATCATTGAGAACAATATTGACTATGGGACTTTCATGTATGGTTTGTATAATACTAAAGCATTTTTCTCTTTGCCTAGTTTTTCTGAAAGCTTTTATTATAAGAAGATGTTGATTTTTTAAAAATTCCTTTTCTGCATCTAACATTACTGTGTGGATTTTAGCTTTAATTTGTTAATGCAGTATGCCGCTTTAACTGTTTTTCACATGTTGAAACATCTTTGCATATCAGAGGTAAATCCCACTTAATCACAGTGTGTGATATTTGCAATGTGATGTTGAATTTGGTTTTCAAGTTGTTTTTTGAGGATTTTTGCATCTGTGTTCACCAAAGCCTTTAATTTTCTTGTACCACCTTTGTCTGGGTTTAGTATTTGCCTTGTGCTGGTCTCATAAGGTAGTTTTGGAAGTATTTCCTCTTCAGTTTTTTTTTGAGTTTTAAGAATATTGGCATTAATTTTTCTTTAAATGCTGGCAGAATTTACCAATGAAGCTGTCTGATATTGGGCTTCTGTGTTGCAGGGAGATTTTTTAATCACTGACTTGACAATTTCTATTTCTTCTTGACTCTATCTTTGTAGATTGCATTTTTCTATAAACATATTCATTTCTACCAGATTATTCAATTTGTTAGCATGTAATTGCTCATAGTTGTTTTTATGATCCTTTTTTATCATTTTTGTGAAGTCAATTGCAATGACTTTCTTATTTCTCCCTTATTTCTCTCTTTTTTTTCCCCTTGGGTTGGGTAAAGTTTTGTCATTTTTGTTTATTTCCTCAAATCATAACTCTTAGTTTTGTTGAATATATGTATTCTTTTATTTCTGATTTAATCTTTTTTAATAAATTTATTTTGTTAGTACATATTTGCAGTATATAATGATCACATTCATCATGGGAAATTTGTATGTGCACATAGCACATCTTGATTCTTTTTATTGTCAGCTTTCCCTCCCCTCTATCCATGTCTTCTTTCCCTCTACATTATTTTCTTTTTGTATTGGGAATCAAACTCAGGACCTTGAGCTTGCCAGGCAGGCACTGTGCTGCAAAGCTATATCCCCAGCCCCATTCCCCTCTACATTTCTGAAACCTCCTTTCTTATTTTTTCCTTCGACTCTTTTTTTCTTCACATTCTTTTTCCTGTTAATTTTAAACTTTGCTCCTTTTCTACTTCCTTAGAATATAAATGGGTTGTTCATTTGAAATCTTTTTCTAAATATGGATATTTAGCACCATATATTGCCCTTTTAGAATTGCTTCTGCTGGATTTTATAATTTTGATATGTTGTGTTTTGTTTTTATGTCTTTCATTATAGTTTCTTATTTCCCTTTTTGATTTCTCATTTGGACTATTGATTGTCCAGGTATGAGTTGATTAAAGGGACATATTTGAGAATTTTTGATCACTTTTCTTTTCTATCAATTTCTAGTTTTATTCTATTGTGGTTGGAAGAAATACTTAACTATAATTTCAAACTTCTTAAATGTGTTAAGGCTTGGTTTGTTACCTAACACATTATTTAACTTGTGCACTTGAAAAGCTGTATTTTCTACTGCATTGCTGTTCAGTGAAATAATTTGTATGTTTCTTAGGACAATTTGATCTATATTCTTGTTCAGGGCTACTGTTTCTTTACTGACTTTTTGCCTGAAGGTTCTGCTCCTAGTTGAAAATTGAGTAATGATGGTTAGTGCTGTGATATTTCTGTCCATTTCTCACTTCAGATTTTCAAATGTTTACATTGTATATTTAGGTACTCTGATGTTGGATGCATATATTATATATATATATGTATTTAGAATTACTGTTACTTCCTTGTGAATGTACTTTTATTATATAATGTCTTTTTGTCTCCCATGAAGTTTGTCATCAGTTTAAAAAGGAAAAGAATCTACCTGATGTTAAAGTGTGTGAGCACCCACTTGTTATTATCCACATGGGCCCCTATGGTTGGGGACTTCCCAGTACCATGGGTCCCAAGTCATCTTTGTTGGAGCTGTAATAAAGGGACATGTGTAAGCCAAAATACACACAGTAAAATCAATGTTTGTCATCCTACCCACAAAATGGCTATT
>RJWT010036714.1:0-13205 GCA_004365215.1 Cuniculus paca | reverse complement strand
TTCCTTTTCCTCATAGTTCCACAAGCTTTCGCTATTTGATTTCTTGAAGACAACCATTCTTTCTGGAGTGAGATGGAATTTCAGTGTTGTTTTAATTTGAATGACCAGTGATGCTGAACCTTTCTTTGTATATTTATTTGTCATTTCTATTTCTTCATCTGAGAAATTCCTGTTCATTTCAGATGCACAGTTTCAGATTGTGTCTTTGAATTTGGGGGGCCTGATTTTTCAATTCTTTATATGTTCTAGATATAAGTCCCTTGTCTGTAGGACAGGTACTAAAATTTTCCCCATTCTTTGAGTTGTCTTTTCACTCTGTTGATTTCTTTTGATGTGCAAAAACATTTTAATAAGATGAGATCCCAGTTATTGATTCTTTGAAGTGCTTGCCATGCAGTTTGCATTTTGTTCATGAACTCTTTGCCTACCTCTATGTTTTCAAGATTTCTACTCACCTTGTCTTACAGTGTTTCTGTTTTAATTTTTAGATCTTTGATCCATTTTGACATTATTTTAGTGCATGATGATAGACATGAGTGTAGTTTTAGTCTTCGGCATGTGGAAAGTCATTTTTCTGGCACCATTCATTAAAGAGGATATTTTTTCTTGCAGTGAATGTGTTTGACTCCTTTGTCAAAGAAAAGGTGGCTGAGTGTTTTTGTTATTGTGTCTGCATCTTCTAATCTGTTCCACTGATCCTCAGGTCTGTTTTTTTTGCCAATATCATGCTGCTTTTATCACAGTACTTTTGTACTTATTTCCATAATTCGTCTCTCAATGAGTTTGTTGTTTGTGTACAAGAAAGCTATTGATTTTTGAGTGTTGACTTTGTATTCACTATGCTGCTGAATTTGCTTATTAACTCTAGTTGTCTTTTGGTGGAATTTTTGGGGTCTTCTATGTAAAGTATTATGTCTTCTGCAAATAATGATTTAACTTCCTTTCCTATCCCTATTCCTTTTATTTCTTTTTCTTGTTTAATTGCTCTGGCCAGTGTTTCCAGAACTATGTTGAATAGGAGTAGTGATAGTGAACGTTCTTGTCTTGTTCTTGATTTCACAATGAAAACTTTCAGTTTTTGTTCATTTAGTGTGATGTTGGTTGTTGGTTCATCATGGATGATTTTTATCAGACTGAGGTAAAGACCATCTGTTCTAATTTTCTGTAAGGTTTTTAAGCATGAATGAGTGCTAGACTTAATCAAAATGTTTTCTGCATCTATTGAGATGATCATGTGATTTTTGTCTTTGTCTCTGTTGATGTGCTGTATCATATTTATTGATCTGCATATGCTGAACCATTCTTGCATTCCAGGGATCAATCCCACTTGGTCATGGTGAATAATTTTCTTTATGATTTGCTGTACTCTGTTTGCTAGTATTTTCTTGAGGATTTTTTCATCTGTGTTCATTAGGGAGATTGGCCTGTAGTTTTCATTTTTGGTTGGTGTTTTTTGGTTTTGGTATCAGAGTAATACTTGCCTGCAGAAGTGCATAAGGAAGAATTGCTTCTCTTTCAATTTCATTAATGAGTTTGAGGAATGTTGGCATAAAATCTTCTCTAAGTTTCTTGTGTAATTCATCAGTGAATCCATCATGACCTGGGTTTTTCTTCGTTGTTAAGTTTTTCATTATGTTTTCAATTTCGTAAATTGATATTGGGTTATTCAAACTTTTTATTTAGCTTTAATAATTCATGCATTTCTAGAAATCTGTCTATTTTGTCTGTATTTTACAGTGTGAGTAAAGGTTTTCAAAGTAGCTATTGATGATCTTCTGAATTTCCACAGAATCTGTAGTAATTTCACCCTTTTCATTCCTCAATGCATGAATTTGAGTTTTTTTCTTTCCTTCTCTTGATAAGGTTGGCTAGGGGTTTATCAATTTTTTTTAGTGTTTCAAAGAACCAACTCTTCAATTCTTTACATTGTTTTCTTAATCTCAATTGCATTAATTGCTGCTCTGATCTTTATAATTTCCACCCTTCTATGAGCTTTGGTCTTGACTTGCTCTTCTTTTTCTAGAAGCTTGAGGTGCAGCATTAGGTTATTTGTGCTCTTTATGTTTTCCTGATGTGAGAATTCTCTGCTATATATTTCCTTCTTAGGACTGCTTTCATTGCATCCCACAGTTTCCAGTATGTCGTACTTGCATTTTCATTTAGTTGTAGATAGTTTTTAATTTCTTCTTTAATTTCATCTGTGACTCATTGGTTGTTCAGGAGGCTGTTATTTAATTTACATAAGTTTGTGAAATGTTTGTCTATCTCTCTTTTGAAGAAATGTTCTTAGAAGTCAATTATCTAGTTTTTAAAAATGAATTATTTGTCTTTTTTTGAACTATATGAGTTTCTCTGGGAGGTAGGATATTGGGAATTGAACCTAGGGTCTCATGCTTGTTAAGAATACTTTCTACCAATGAGCTACGTACAAACTCAGTCCCAAGAGTTCCTTGGGTACTATAGTCTTGATGTCAGCCCCTTATCAGATATGTGAGATATAAGTATTTTCTCCTTTTAGGTGGATTGTCATTTCACTTTCTTGATGGTGTAGTTTGGATCCCAAAGTTTTTGATTTTCATGGAACTCAGTTTATCTATTTTTTCCTTTGCAGTCATACTTTTGATGTCATCTATGACCTAATCCAAGGTTATGTTGATTTACTCATATTTTTTCCTTTAAGATTTTTGTTATGGTTTGTATCTAGGTGTGCCCCCAACCTAGCCTCATGGAGTCATGGAAGTGGCTGAATCTAGCATTTTTGATTGATTTGTTGTCTAGTGTTGGGATTGGCAGTGTGAGTGCTTCACCCACCCAGGGCTGGAGCCGACATACAATGTAAAGTTGAGAAGGAAGTGTGTCTTTCCCTCTTTTGCGGGGTTGGCTCTTGCCACCTGCAGCCACCATGAACAGCTGCCCCCTCAGCCACACCACCTCGCCTTGGAAACAGCTAAGTATGGACTGAAACCCCCAAAACTGTAAGAAATAAATCTTTCCTTCCTTCAATTTGGGTGTCAGGTATTTTGTCTCAACACTGTGAAAAAAGTAACCAAGACAATTTTTAACTCTTAAATTTTGGTCTATGATTGATTTTGAGTTCATTTTTATGTAATTTGGTTCTGTATATCCCCTGATTCTGTATCCTCAGATTTTACCAATTGTGAATCAAAAACATTGCAAAAAATACTTCAGTTTTGTTCAAATATAGTATTTTTCTTGTCATTATTCTTAAACAATATAGAATAACAACTACTTTACATAGAATTTACACTGTTTTAAGGTATATACAGTATTTGAAGATTATAGTTTAGAAAACATTTAAAGAGTATGTGTAGGTTACATGCAAATTCTGTCCCTTTTATGTAAGAGACTTGAGCATTTTTAAATTTTGATATCTGTAGTGTGTTCTGAAACTAATCACTGCAGTTACTGAGGGACAATTGTGTGCTGTTAGGAAAGATTCCAGCTTTATTCTTTCACATAAGGAAAATTCAGCTATCCTAATGCCATTTATTGAAATGAATATTTTTCCCCCCACAGGATTACCTTGACTACCTTCCTGAAAATCAAGTGATTATAAATAAAAAGTTTTATTTCTGGACCCTCAGTTCTATTGTAGTGATCCACATATCCATCTTTGTTTATATCAATGCATGATATCCTGGATTATGAAACTATGGAAAAAATCAGAGAGTGGAAATTATCTAATTTTTTTCTCCTTTTCTATTGAAACTTATTTGGGCCCTTTGAATTTCTATATGAACTTTAGGATCAGTTTTCCAATTTCTACAAAAATTAAACTGGAAACTTTTGACAGAGATCACATTGAAGCTGTAGAGCAATTTAGAGAATACCAAAAAGATATCTTAGCAGTACTATATCTTCTATTTACAGAATATTGAATCAATATCTTAACAGTATTATGTCTCCTAATCAATGATCATAGAACATTCTATGATTCATTTCATTCTTTTAAAATTTCTTCAATGATATTTTATACATTTTAGAGTACAAATTTTGAATTTTTTCCTTAAATTTATTTTCTTCTTTTTGTTATTATAAATTGTATTGCTTACTTAATTTTATCTTTACATTGTTCATTATTTGTATATTGTACTACAATTGATTTTGAGTGTAATATAATATCTTACTTCCTTGCTGAACTTAGTTCTAATAACTTTCAGTGAAATTATAGAATTTTCTGTATGTAAGATAATGACATCTACAAATATAGATTTACTTTTCTCTACTTAATTTAGGTGCCTTTATTTTTCTTGCCTGATGAACCTGGCTCAGACATCCAATGCAAAAGTAAAAACAGGTGGTGAGAACAGTTACATTGTTTTGTTCTTGATCCCAGTTGTGTATTTTAAATAGTTGCATATCATGTTAAGAAGCCTTCCCTACTATTCTTCCATTGTTGAACATTTTTACAATGAAGGGGTGTAAGATTTTGTTAAATGGCTTTTTGTTTGCATTTATGGAATTGACCATAAAGCTTTCTTTTTTTCTTTATTCAATTGCCATGGCATATTAAATTACTGGTTTTTTTTTTACATGTTGGACATCTTGCATTCCTGAGATAAGTTATGGTGCATAACCCTTTTGAATGGTGCTAGATTGGCTTGCTGTTTAGCCTGTTTAGGTTTATTTTCTTGTGATATCTTTGCCTGATTCTAGTTATCAGGGTAATATTGGCCTCATAAAACAAATTGGGAAATGCTCTCTTCTCTTCTATTTTTGAAGAGTTTATGAATTACTGAATTAGTTTTTTAAATATTGGTGTAACACCAGAAAAGTGAGTCCAAACATAGGCTTTTCTTTGTGGGAAGTTCTTACATTACTTATTAAATCTCTTCATTTTTATAAACCTATTATTCTTATTTCTTCCTGTCAGTTTTGATTATTTATATCTCTGAAAATTCTCTATTTCATCTCATTTACTGGTTTGCATTTAGTAATGCAATACTCTTTTAATTCCTTTCATTTATTAAAGTTTGAAAATAATGTACCTTCCTTTATTTCTGACTTTAGTACCTTGAATCTTCTCCCTTTTCTCACAATTGCTTAACAATTTTGTTGAACTTTTTAAAGAGCCAACTTTATGTTTTGTTTATTGTTCTCTATTGTTTTTATATTATGTAGTTCTTATTTTTAATAATAGTATTTTAAGTCTACACCTTCATACCTTTTGTTTACCAATCTTTTCCTGTGAGACCAAGAAATTGTGCTCATCCCACTGGTAATCTTTAATATATCTTTATTGATAGTCAGCACTCACTTGGTGAAAGTGGATTACAATAGGAACTGTGTCCCATTACTTGCTAAAACAATCTCACAGTCCATCACACTGGATGAAAGAGATTAAAGAACTATGAGAGAATGAGGAAGATAGAATCTATAGAATCCAAATCTTGAAAAGACTAAGACTATGCTTTTCATCAGTTTTTGTTTGGCTTTGGATCCATGACTTTTGGAATTACTTCCTCTATCTTGTTGCTTAACTTTATACCTAGAATAACTTATATTATGGAACAGTTCTACTGTTGCCAACGCTGAGGATTCCATATACTTAGCCCATGTACAATGCCTCACTGTTCCTTGTCCAGGGAAAACAAAAATAACCAATTTATCCATTCATTTTCTTTTCTAAACTCAGATGTGCTTCTAAACTTAGGATTCCACACAACTACTACCAACACTTATGACATCATTTACAGTCTTAGACATCTAAATAGAATAAATATATACATGTTAACAAATGACATGTATTATAATTTTTGGACCAACACTATTTACAGAAAACATTGAATGCATCACCATTGTAATAAATAAATAAGCATGGCCACTTTGCACAATAGGGTACTAATTATACAACAGTGAGAATGAACACTACACAGCTGCAATAAATGACACAATTAATATTGAACAAAAGAAGCCTAACATGGAAAAATACATACAATGGGTTTTCATTATATTTCATAAAAAAGCAAAGCTATTCTATGCCATTAGAATTCAGGATAATGTTTACTTTTGGGAAAAAAATGGAATCATAAAAATGATTTCTAGGGATGAATAATATTCTATTTCTTGATCTGATAGTATAACCAAAGGTGGACTGAGTTTGAAAAGAAAATTTAACCTATACTGTTATGATGTATGTGCTTTTCTGTATGTGTGTTATAGTTCAATAATACATTTTTAAGTTTTAACTATTTATTGTCACAAGGAAACTGTGACTACTTCAGGATTGGTAACCACATTTCTGCTTCATTGATACTCTCTTGATTTAGGTGCATAGTAGAAAATAGCAGAAACATGTTTACTATGCTTATTGGGTATTCCTGTTTTACATTTGAATATCCCATTCCTGTTGAAATTCTACTTCCTTGAGTGCCTGCTTCTGTATTTACCCTCTATCCATTCACAGGATCCATCATTTCTAGAAAACTTTGAAACTCATTCCAACCCTGGCTTGCTCCAGTTTATCTTTCACATTCCATTTGTTTGGTTCTGATACCTTGACTCTCTTCCTCTCCTTCCAAACACTGACAGATTTTGGGGTTAGAATTACTCCCTGGAAATCTCCATTAGACAAATTGGCTTAGAGTACTTGAAAGAAAGACATTTAGTAGCACAGAGCTGGTGATGTATATAGAAATAATGCTAGTCACATGCTCTTCAACTCTAAAAAAGGAAACTTCCAAAGAACTCTCAAATGTTACAGATGCTGCCATCTGTATAAGTGCTAGGGTAGCTCTCAGTATATTTTGTATTAGAGTTTCAGTGTCTACCAGGGCTATGAGTTTTCTTGGAGGTTGATATAAGTATACATACATTTATTTTTAAAATTGTTTTAGTATACATAAATTAGATTAAACTCTAAAAGATTATTTGGATAGATGGAACTATATTGTAGTGTAAAACAACACTCGAATTTCACAGATTTATAAGAATTTATTTCTTGTTTAAACAACATCCATTGCAGATTGTCTATTATGGTTCTGTGCTATCTCATATTCATTCCAATGCTCAGACTAAAGGAATATTTCTATTCAATGCTGTTTTTAGTCTTATGGCAGAGAGAAAAGAACATTTTGTGATAGCTTAGTGGTACACATAGATTTTGCTTACATTTAATTGTCCAAAGAAAGCAGCACAGCCAAGTTTAACATTGATAAGGCAAGAATTTGTCATTCTTTCATGTGGAAGAACTGTATGTTTATAACATTATGAATCTACTGTAAAAGTGAAGCTGAAAGAAAGATAGGGATGTAATCCCTTCCTCTACTACTTTATAAACATGTTGGAACAATAACTCACACTTCAAATTCTTCTAATTACAATTTAAACTGTGGTATTTTTAGCTCACTTAGGGTGGTAGCAAAGACTAGATGTCAAATTAGAGAAACAATCTTTGCTGCAATTTTTCCTTGAACATTCCATTCATCCTTCCACAACTACATGATGGTGGAAGATAGAGGCAGATGTCTTCCTCAAAGCATTGGGGTGATGGGAATGGGAAGTTGGAAGCCTGGAATGTGTTCAAAGATGTACCTAGATCCATTTACATTGCTATGTTCATTCACCACTGGTATCTTTCATGAAGTATAAGAATTGTAAGAGAAGACATACCCTGCCAGGGCAATCTTGGACAAAGCACCAAGGTTAGTGAGTGAATGAGAAAATTACTTCTTTCTGAAAGCGTCTAAAGGTTTCCTTTGAGAAGAGATACTCAAATTGTTTGCTAGCCTTTGAAAAACATTACCAGAAAAGCCACAAAATACATACAGACATGCTCCCTAAGTCAGAGAGTAGCTTTTTAGCAAACATGAATCTTCTGGCCTGTCATAACAGAACTTGTCAGTCTCATAATATCCTCTAGGAAGTGTCTGCAGACACGTGACCATACTTCAGCACACAGAACTTCTGGTTGGTTTGAGTTGATGCACTAGACTACTGTTCTTCTAACTTTGAGTCCAAGCATGAAAAAGGTCTGTCAGTGAAGCTCACTTTGGACAAGAAAGAGAGGGTAGAGTCGAAGGAGGAAAAGGAAGCAATACAGCATAAAACTTGTCCTTAAATTTCTTTGAAAGAAGGGTGGTGAATTAAGAGATGAGGAGGAGGGGCAAAAATTACAAAAGCAAATGTATGTCCAAGATCCATCTGGAAGCCAGATACTCAGTGTGTGGGCAAAAGAACTCTCTTCTGTTCCAGGTGCCGTCTTTGGTGACTGTGTGGCTCAGGCTGGCCCTCCCTCACCAAACCACAAGCCAGACTCATTCCTCTGTGACACTCCTAGGGCATATTGCTTAATGTCTGAAAAAAAATAGCTCTGTGAAAAGCAAATGAGATCATTATTTTCCTCCTATTATAGTCTTACTAACAAAATTATGAAGTATGTAATCATGGATTACTGAAACTTGAATGGATAGACACAAATTTTAATTCTGTTTCTCACTCATGACCTAAGTACAAAAGCTGCATTGTTTTGCCAATACTTACTTACTTTTTCCTAATCTTGAAAATCATATGATAATATGATTAGTATCATATGATTATATATACTTATATTTGATATTAGACACCACAGGTGTGTGTTAGAGAACCAGATATGTTTCTTGGTTCATTGAAGTTTATAGTTTTTCTGCTGGGAGGTCAGGTATAATAATCATACAAATAAATGTGACTGCACATTGTGCTAAGCGACACCATGTAAAATGGATAGCGTGGTATTGAGGTATAGATAATGAGTTTGAGTTGATGAATGAAAGAAGGAGAGTAGCAACAAGAAAAGATCATGTTTGAGGCAGAGAAAACATTTTGATGGCACTGAAGAATGATCATGCTTCATTTTCTGTTCTGATATTTTGATGTGACAATCATTTAAATTCAATCAGTTTGTTTTTATGGATATCCTTGATGCAGGATGACAAGAAAATCAGAGAACATCATTATATTGTGTAGTAAAAAGACTACAATTTTCTAGTTTAGTTGTAAAAGGAAAGGTCAAGTCGTATGAAAAGATTATTTTTAAATCCATTCAAGAAACAAATTTTAAAAAGGACTGAACTTCCAGGAATAAAAGACTAATATTTTGCCTAACCTAGTTAAAATGAAAATTGTATCACCATGTCAGATGGAAAAAAAGAGAAAGAGGATAGATGGTACTTCAGAGTCTACTTCATGGATGTCACACTTTACCTAAAGAGAGTGGTAAGTGAAGAATGGTTTGAGGCAGAGGAGCAACTACTAGATAGATCGTGTGTGTAAAATGTCACTTTCTTAAAAGGTTTTTTAAAAGATTATGGGTGTGTGTGTGAAAAACATGAAAATAACCTAATATTTTCATTTCTAAAACAAAGAGCCATAAAATTTTCAAATGATTTCATAGTGTCCACAAAGAATAAGAATTTGATAATGCTAAGTCCTGAACAATACCTTTTTTGACATCTTTTTATTTGTTATATCTGACAACACTACAGTCATAGTGAACAACAGTTACATAATCAAAATTATATTCTTTGTTGGTTTTCAACTAATAGAATTGACTGATATTTACTAAAGTAACTGAATATTTGCAAATCAGGATTTTATTTAACAACTTTTTAATGTAAGAATAGAAACATAGATGACAGAAGATGGGAAATACAAGGATATAAAGAAAAGCTGAGGAATGTCTTTATTTCAAGTAGAGCAAAGTTGAGATATCGGTAAAAGTCGATGGATATTGCATGATCCATGAGTTGATGTTATCATATCACATGAAAGGCACAGACTTTTTTTGCTTTGGAGTCTGTCCAATCAATTGATTTGTTTTCAAATTCTTTAAGTGAGTCAGTATTGCCTTAAGAATTGAGGAATACCTTCCAACCTTATTAACTGCTCTAAATAGTTGACTAAAAGTCATCTTTATCCAATACAATTTGAAACAGTAGTTATTCTGGTGGTCAAAAGAGCCTATAAAAGGAAAAATCATAAAAAAAGATACATACACACCTTGTGTATTTTATCTTGATTTAAAACATATGAGTAGTTCTCTATATGCCAACCTTTTGATGTATGGCCAAGGACTTTTCTTCAAGTGTGGTGCCCAAGTATAAGTTCTGTGCCACTATAAAAGAGCACTGCTCATTTCCATTTATAGTGTCCATAAAATTTAGTGAAAATTTAAGAACACTTTTAAAGTAATCTGAGTGCAGACACTTGTGTACTTTTGCAGAATTTTCCCACATTTTCCACACTATCTTGCCCATAGCAATTTTTTATGTCTTAGTTTTATTAAATCCTTTCTAAGCATTGAGTCCAATTTCTTACTCAAGTAAAACTTTTAAATTCATATTCCATTCATTTTAATCCTGCTTTATCATATTTTATAATTTATAATCAGTAAAACTGGGAGTTATACTGGAGCAGCTGGTATAGTACCATAAAAATTCAACATTTTTCAGTTGAAATGAAACTCATTCTGCTTCATATGTTCATCTTAAAGGTAGTGGCTATAAAATAACTTGTCAAGGTATTTAAGCAATTAAGTCTTCTGATAGGCTATGCTAGTGGAAAGCAGAAAATTAGATTAAATAATTCCTGATGGCTAATTTTGCTCAAAATTTGCATCGTGATGTGTACACTGATGACATAATTGATTTCTTAAAATGTTGGTTTCTTAATTCTCTTAAAATTGTATTGCTTCCATGAAATGGTTTCATATTTCTCTTGCAGCTGATTATTTCTTTTCTTTATGACCTTGTGGACAACCACAGAGCAAGGAGGAAGAATATATTTATGGATGAGCCCAAGAAAATTTTTAGGGAGATAAGTGGTAGTTTATATGGGCATTAAATTCTCAGGGAACTTATTATATTCTCAGCCCCTGCATTAAATCTATTTTTATGAATATATAATCTCACTTTCTAAGTTATATTCAGTCAGGATGTCACAATAAAAGCACAAACATATTAATAAACACTTGCTATTTAGTTTTCCTTCACAGAATTACAGTAATCCTTGCCTTATCTGAATTCTTCTCTTCTTACTCAAGGCTCTTGTCTCAAAAGTATGAAAGACTTTTACTTCTAGTATTAAACTCAGTTTCATAGACCAGGTTATAGTTCATGTTTTGCTTTTTCATAAATATAAAAAATTTCATTAATTTCTAGAACTGAAGGTTAAACTGATCTGTTTTTCTTATGACTAATTTTCAGTGCAACCAGATTTCTGTAACTGCTTTCTTTATTTTTTAATAAGTTTCTTAGATGGTCTTTCTGTTTTGAAATGTTCCTTTACAACAAAAAAGAGATTCATTGTTAGAATGATGGATTTTGCTTTTTGTTAAAAAAGACAGAACACTCAGGGTGGGGTTTGGCCATTTCCTGCCCCCAAACACAACTACATAGATCAGTCATTTTCAATGTCTAAACAACCTGACAAGATCGTGTTAAACACAACAGCAAATAAAGGTGATTCCCAATAGGGGGTTTAAGGAAAGGTGACTGGGTTTAATTCTCCCTTAATGAACAGACAGTGTCTCCTACTGTTAACACTGCCTCCATAAGGGAGTGGTAAGAGCAGCCCACATACTCAAGAGAGTGTGTTTCCTTAGCTAAAATAAATGGTTCTTATTGGGATGGACCTAAAGGGCTCCAAGTCTGGTGAAATCCTACCCTTCTTTAAAAATCGGTACCAAAGACTACCCCCTTTCTCCATAAATATATCTGAGTGGATTTTCCTTATCTGAGATCCTATTATATTTGTTTCTGCTTATTTAAATTCACTTAGATTATACTGTAAATTGTAATTGATTGATTTACCCATCTGACTTCACCACTAGACTATAAGCTGTTTCTGCCTAGGATTCTATTTGTTTGTTATAATATCTCCAAGGTACTGTGTTAGGAAAGGGGAATATAGGATACAGATAAAGTTGTTCTTAATATTATAATCTAGTAAGGGAAGCTAATTTGTAAATAAACGTTGGCAGTGCTATTTGCTAATGGTTATATTTAAAGCGAAATTAAGACAATATGGAGGTAAAGAGAACTGATTTTGTCTAGAGAATTAATAAAACATTCAGAATAATTTCACACTGCATATCTCATATCCAAACAAATTGCATGAACTTCTAGTCCTAGGACCTGCCTCTCTCTATATATGAACTTGAGACACATTTCTGAGTTGTCTTTTGAGTGGTCTGCTTTCATTCTCTGAAAGGTACTTCTATTTCCTACTTAGAACTCTCTGACCCTATTTGCTGGCCATACCTAATTGACTTAGGAGTAGAATGTGCCCTAAACTGGGTCAATCCAAGATTGAGTACTGAATAATGTGGTGCAATGGATTGGTTATACCTAACAAAATTCTAATCTTGTATGCTTTGGGGTCATAGCCAATGAATGATGCCATCCTATGGTTTTTTTATGTTGGATAGCAGCACAGGTTTTTAAATCTGTACCAAGTAAAAATCATGGTAATAATCTTTGTTAAATAAATCAGAGAAATAATTAACATAATTTATTAGAAAAATCTTTATTGAATGCCTATAGCATGTTAGTCAATAAAAGATAAGGCATGCTCTCTTTCATTGGGAATAAGTATACAGAGAAATAATTAATACATGGGAAATGTTAAAGACAAAGGTATAGAGCAAGTGTCATGGACAGAAAGAAACTTTAGCTTTGCCTAAATTATGGTCCTCTGTCCTGCTACTCTGAGATGGTATGCCTGTTGGACACATTATAAGCCAAAAACATTTTAAATAAAGTTTTCACAAAATTTGTTTCTTCACCAAAGCATAGCCAAAGGAAAAAAATCTGCTTCATGAAAATTTAGGTTAAATTCTATAGTCAAGTTTACCCTAAATTCTTTGGGTAGGTTTGATTTTTCCTTCGTTTTCTGTTACTGAGTAGAAGCAGAATAACTTGCCTGGGTTTCACATGAAATCATGGCTTTGTGGGCTGCTAGAATTCAGAGAGTGATCTTCAGTGTGAAAACCACTGGAGGGAAAGAAATCATCCATTTAGGGCTCCCACACTGGGAAATGTAGGGATGGTATGAAGCTGTTTTTGGTCTCTGTTTCTCTCTGTGCCCTGTTTTACTGGAATATGAGCCTCACTGATACAGCTAGGGTATGTATTTTAGCAACTAACAGGGGCAAACCTGGCACTGAGAGGAGCCACTTCCAGAGAAGGGATCCTATTTCCACCATTACT
>RJWT010036713.1:0-13207 GCA_004365215.1 Cuniculus paca | reverse complement strand
ACTCACCATTGTGACTAGTGCTGCAAGACGCAAGGACGTGTAGGTATCACGTTAATACAGTGATTTCGGTTCATTTGGATGTATATCCAGTAGCGCACAGCTGGGTCACACAGTAGTTTTACTTTTAGTTTCTTAACTAAAATGATGTGATGACTGTACTGATTGATATCCACACTAACACTGTTTTCCTTTCTCCATTCGTTCAGTCGTATTTGTTGGTCTTTGTCACTTGGGTAGCAGTCATTCGAACTGGGGTGAAGTGTACTTCCTTGTGGCTTTGAGGCACATGTCCTTGATGAGTAGTGACGTTGAATGCTTTGTAAACTTGTTAACTGTCTGTAGGTCTTCCTTTAACAAATGTTTATTCTCGTTTTTGCCTGCTTTTAAATTGAATTGTTTTTGTTGTGTTATGTTCCTTACACATTATAGATATTAATCTGCTGTCCATTGTGTAGTTTGCAAATGTTTTACCCCTATCTGTAGGTGGTCTCTTTTTGTTGTTGTTGTTGTTTTTCTTAGTTTGATATTTTCTTCCTCTAGTTTTGCTTTTGTTGCTTTTGCTTTTGGGATCATATTTAAAAAAATTCTTTGCCTATATCAAAGTCTTGAAGTTTCCCTTATGTTTTCTGCTAGTAGTTTCATAGATTCAAATCTTATATTTAGGTTCTTGATCCATTTTGAGTTGATTTTTGCATATTGTGAGAGACAGGAGACTACTTTCCTTATTCTGCATATGGATAACCAGCGTTGCTAAACCATTTATTGAAAAGATGCTCATTCCCTCAACATATGTTCATAGCATCTTTGTTGAAAATCCCCTGGCTATAAACACATGGGTTAATTTTTGGATTTTCTATTCTATTTCAGTGATCTATGCATCTATTTTGATTACTGTAGATTTGTAAGATGTTTTGTCAGGTATTGTGATACCTCTACCTTTATTCTTTGGTTCAAGATTGCTTTAGTTAGTGATTCTGTCTTTTTTCTTTTTGTTATTCCATATGAATTTTACAATTTTCTACTTCTGTGAAGAATAGCACTGGCATTTTAGTGGGCATCGCATTGAATCTACAGATGACTCCAGACAGTATGAACATTTTAACACTACCAATTTTTCTAATACATAAGCATGAGATGCCTATGTCATGTAATTTTTCATCGGTGTCTTACGATTTTCATTAGGCTAATTTTTCTTTGGTTACATTTATTCTTCTATATTTTTGTAGCTATTGTCAATCAGATTACTTTTTTTTTTCAACCAGCTCATTATTGGCATGTCAAAATATTGCTTTTTGTACATTGATATTTTATCCTGGATCTTTATCATTTATGTTTTAACATTGTTTTAGTGAAATCTTAAGGCTCTTCAACATTGAAGATCATGTTGTATGCAAACAGGCATAATCTGACTTCCTTTATTAAAACTTGTATGGCTTTTACTTCTCTTGACTACATGCTCTGGCTTCCAGTACAATATCGAACAAAAGTGGTGAGATCAAATATCCCTGGTTTGGAACTTCATTTCTTTAGTGACTGAATAATATTTCATTGTATGTATACACTGTGTTTTGTTGATTCCTCGTCTACTGACACTTAGGTTGTTTACACATTTTGGTTATTATGGATTCTGCTACTATGAATATTCCTATTGAGTATTTGTTTGCCTACTGTTTTTGGTTCTTTGGGATATATACAAAAGGGTGAAATTGCTGGAACCTGTGACAGAGCTCTGTGTTTGAGTTTTGAGGAGTCAATAAGCTGTTTTTCAAAGCAACTACATTTTACCTTCCTACAAACAATGATTAAGGGTTCCCATTTCTCTACTGCCTTGCCTTTCTTTGCTATTTTCTCTCTCTTTTTATTATTTTATAGAGGATATAACCAAGGAAAATAAAATAGAATAAAACCAATCAGAACAAACCAGAGTAAGTGATACAGGACTTCACATTACGAAATCAACAATTATTACCATAATGCCTTTTGTTGTCTTCAAAATAGCTGCCTTCAGACATAGTAAAAATCAAACAGGACAGAATAGAATAAAAACAATAAAAATAAAACAATGGCTACACTAAAGGACTTCAAAACAAGACAATAGTAAATTTGAAATGGCTACCATATACATCTTACTGTCTTTGAAATAGCTGCTCATACCATCAAATATAACATTATCAAACAGAGCAAAAGAGAATAAAACCCAACCCAACAAAACAATGAACAATGTAGGACTTCAAAACAAGACTATAGGGAATCAACAATGGCTACCACCTTCAAAAGGAGAACCCCCAAGATGCCACGCTGTGTACCGCTATCTTCTGAACAGTTGATCAGATCACTGGCTCTAGACCTGCAAGGTCAGTGAAACACCAAAGCACCACAGGCATCCAATGGAGTTTCACCTCAATTGCGATCATCAGAGCCTGTGTTTCTCTGGATCAGCCGGTTGCTTGGGGAGGTGGGGAGATTGGCACTTCTTGTTTGCCAGCCCACAAGCTGGAAGGGATTGGGATCTGGCTGTGCCCCTGCCAGTGGTGACCTGTGCATGGCACTGGTTTGGGTGGGGCGGGGCTTGTTCTCTCTCCCCACAGTTCTCAATGGCACAAACTCATGGCGAAAGGCTTGGCTCTGGATTTATTTTCTCAATTTTAAAAATATAGTTGTTTTCTAATATTATTACCATGCTAGCCAGTATGAAGTAGTACGTCATGGTAGGTAGTTTTAACTGTATATACATAAAGATTAACAATATTGAGAGTTCTTTCATATGCTTATTGATCATGTGTATGACTTCTCTAAACATACAGGTATTTTGCTCATTTTTAAATTGGGCTTTATTGTTCTATTTCAAGGTTTTTTTTTTTTTAAATATACAACAGAAACACAAACCTTACTAGATAAATGCTTTGCTAACACTTGGAACTAGTCTGTGGGATTGTCTTGATGAGAACTTTTTCTGTATAGAAGTTTTTAATTTTGACTAAGTCTAACTTATCTTTGGGTTTTTTTTTTCTGCTTTTGGTGTCATCTCTAAGAAATCATTGCCAAGTACAATATCATGAAGATTTATGATTTCTTCTAATATTTTTCAGTTTTAGTTTTTATATTTAGGTTGCTCCATTTATGTGATTTACAGCACTGATATAGGGGAAAGAAACTCTCAACCTACTAGATGTTCAGTACGAGTTTGTGTTTTCTAAAACTGAAGAATGAAGTTTAGGAACAACAGAGGTTAAGAGCAGACTATATTCATTGGGAGAAAGCAAGCTTCTATCTGAGAGAGAGGGAGAGAGACAGAAGGGGTCCCAAGTGAATTGCCAGGGGCTCTGTCTTTTCTAGGGATTTTATAGAGCAAAACCTCAAGGTGAGGCAGGTCCAAGATGGGGGAACAAATGGGAACTCACAAGGTGGGCATGAGGTGAGACAGAGCTATGGCTAACTTAGTAAGATTAATTGCTCAAATAAAATTAACTAAATTGGGGACAAATGGAGAAGTGAGTCAGTCACTTAGCAAGTAGACATGAATATAGAACAGTGACTCTTCCTGTAGGGGGTTGGGATGGTGACTCCTGGCTTCCTCAGGGTGATAGAGACCTATTTAGAATATCAATTCCTGACATTTATCCTTAGGAAGTATGTGGGTGCATTTGTTTTATCTTTTGTGTTGAGGTCTGGCCCACAATGGAGGTGTCTCTCTCCCCCACAGTTGTAAGGTATCTCATCTTCTGCACTGGCTCTCTCGAGGGCCCAGCCCTGTCTGACTGCCTGTAATAGTTCTATCTAGCTTAGTTGCCTGTAATGGTAGGTGATCATGTCCATTCTTTTGTGAGTAGATGTCCAGTAGTCCCAGAACCAATTGTTAAAACTTATATTTATCTGGCAGTTCAAAGGTCTCTGCATAGCTAAAATAATCTTGAAAAGGAAGACCAAAGTAGAAGGATTGACATTTCTGCAATGAGATGAAAGCTTATGTCCCACTCCCAAATTCATATATTGAAATGCTAACCACTGAGGTAGGGGTATTAGATAATGGAAACTTTGAAAGGTGATTAGGTTGTAAGGTAAAACCGTCATGAATGGAATTAGTGTCCTGAGAAAGACACTCCAGAGATTGCCTCACCCCTTCCAGCATGAGAAATTATAATGAAAAGAAAGTCATTTTTACAAAAATCCAGCCTTAATGGAACGTGAATCCTTTCCGATGGAACCTTGGACTTTCACACCTCCAGAATGTGAAAAACAAATTTCTGTTATGCGTAACTCACCCAGGCTGTGTCATGTTGTTATAGTAATTGAAAACTAAAACTATTCCACTTTTCAAAATTTACTACAGACTTACAGTCATCAGCAGCATGGTAAAGGATAGGTACATAGAAAAAGGTAAAAAACTGAGAGTTCAGAAGTAAATAGTAAAAGCAATAGAAAAAGCAATTCTGGCCAACAAAGGTAAGGCAGTTTTCATCATCACCTTGGATTTCAAGTTATAATACAAAGTTACAGTGAAAAAAACAGCATAGTAATGCAAAAAAACAAAACAAAACAGACTGTGAATCTGTCTTTGACAAAGGGGTCAAACACTTTTGCTTGAGCAAAAACATCCTCTTTAACAAACGGTGCAAGGAAAATTAGCCTCCATGTGGAAAAAATTGAACCTAGACACGTAACTTTCATTACACACAAGGCTAAAATCAAATTGGGTCAAGGTTTTAAATATTGAAATACAAACAATCTGCTGGAAGGCAAAACAGGTAAAGCTCTTGAACACAGAAGCATCGGCAAAGATTCTGAACAGATCCCAATTGCACAAAAAATAATGCCTAGGATGCTTCTGTACAGCAAAGGAAACCATGAACAGAGTGAAGAGACAACCTACAGAACAGGAAAAATTTATCAGCTGCTCTTCAGACAAAAGACTAATATCCATAATATATAAAGAACACAAAAATATAGACTCTCCTCATATTTAAAGACGCAATCAAAAATGGGTAATTGAAACAGCCGATAAATACATTAAAAAAATGTTCAATGTCACCAGCCATTGGAGAAATGTAAGTTAAAACAACACTGAGATTCTATGTCACTTCAGAAAGAGTGTCTACCGTCAAGAAATCAAACAATGACAAATGCTGGAGGGATTGGAGGCAGGGATAAGACGTGGGAGTGTAAACTGTAAAACCACCATGAATATCAATATGGAAATCTCTTTTAAAAAATAAGAAATTCCATTTGGTACAGCGGTTCCCCTCCTAGGTGTCTTCCTCAAAGTATCAAAGACATCCTATTACAGAGATGTATGCATGCCCATGTTTATAGCAGCATAATTTATACTAGCTAAATGTTGGAAACATCCAATATGTCCATCAATAGATCAATGTTTAAAAAAACGTAACATTTATACACAAGTGTACTACTCTGCCACAAAGGAAGATAAACAAGTCATTTGCAGGCAAATGAATGTACCTTGAAACCATAATGTTAAGTAAAGCAAATCAGACACACAAAATTAAATATTACATGGTTTCCCTTGTATGAAAAACACAAATTATAGGGCCAGGGATTTAGCTCAGTGGTATAAGCACCTGGTACCTAAATAAATAAATAAATAAACCCAAATTATAAATAAAATGTAAATTAAAAGACAGACAATAGGGGAAAAAAAGAGAACGAAATGCTATTGTAAAGCAGCATGGACTGTGTATCTAAAAGACTGATTTCGTACAATTGTCTTATGAGTTTTAGACATTTTTGATCTGCTAGTCTGACTGTTCATCTTTATTTATAACAACTAACTTGATGAAGACTTATAAAATAAATAAAAGAATCTAAGTTTGCCAAAAAAAAATTTAAAAAAGGGAATGAATGAGAAGCGGGGAAAACAGAATTGAGTACTAGACAGGTTTAACAGTTCCCATTATGAATAGCATCATCACATACTTGCAAACATGTACACATAAAAAGAAAAAATTATTTAAAAAATAAAAACAATGAAAAGGAGTGAAGTTGGATTACTTCTTTATATCATACACAAAAATAACTCACAGTGGGCCACATAGATTTTTGAATTGTTTCATGTATTTATTTAAAATATAAATATATTTGATGTTTACTTTATGTGTAACACATGCACTATTTTGTTTATACAGCAGTTGTATACACTATACTTATACATATACTGTATGTGTATTTAAATTTGTCCTAAAACTATTAAATTTTTCCAAGGAACAAAACATGGTGATCTAGAGTTAATCAAAAACTTCTTAGGTATGACACAAAACTACAAAGAACTACCCCCCTAAAAAAAAGGTAAATTGCACTTTATCTGTTATGGTTTGTGTCTAGATGTCCCCCCAAAGCTTCATGTGGTCATGGGACTTTTTTGGAGATGGCTGAATCTAGAGTGTGTGATTGATTTGCACTGCAATACTGGGATTAACGGTGCTGGGATTAAGGGTTGGGGATTGCTGATTGAATTGGCATCACCCTAATCCCACTAGAGACTGAATGCAATGTAAGGGACAGAAAGAAGCTGCTCTCATTCTCTTGCTGCTTTTGCTGTCTTCTGTCACCATGAAATGTTGCCCCCCTGCCATGCAACCCAACCTTGGAGCCACCTGATTGATTATGGACTGAAAACTCTATAAACTGTGAGACAAACAAGTTTTTCTTCCTTTAACTTTGGGCATTGTATATTTTGTCTCACCCATGAGATAAGTAACTAAGACATCATCAAATGTAATAGTTTTGTGCTGGGTTTAGTGGTGCATGCCTGTAATCCCAGTCTGTGCTGGGAGGCTATGGCAGGAGAATTATAAATTTGATTTTAACCTCGACAATTTAGCAATTTAGGGAGATTCTATCACAAAATAATAAATAAAGGGCTAGAGATGTAGTTCAGTGCAAAGGCCCTGGATTCAATCCTCAGTACAAAAAAAGTCTTTCTATTGTGATTCAAAGGTAATCTCCAAGAAGGGGAAAAAGCAATACAGAGAATGAGAGAAAATATTTTCAAATTACATATATAACAAGAGACTTACAGGTAAAATATGTGAAGAACTCTCTTACAGCTTGACAATAAAAAGTAAAATGATCTAATTCAGAAAATTGGAGACTAACAACCAAAGCCAGTCATCTTCTTGATAAGCAGAGAAAGATGAGTACTAAATAACACCAATTGTAGTCAGAAATGTGAGGAAATCTTTCAGTGCATGGTGGGGTTGAAGCTAGAATAGCATGAACTGTATAATTTGTAAGGAAAAGAAAAAGAGATGACAAGTAAAGACAATTTTCCAAGGAGGACATGCATGGACAAATGTCTCTACTTCTTTACTTGTTGCTGAGACAAAATGCCCAATGGCCACAAGTTAAAGGAGAAATGGCTTATTTTGGCTCACCATTTGTAGAGGTTTCAACCCATGGTCAACTGGATCCAAGGCAGGATGGCATGGAAGAAGGCCATGACAGAGGAGAAACAGTCCAAAGCAAAGCAGGCAGTAAGCAGTGAGCTGCGAGCCTTCCTTTCCCTTTTATTTCATTCAGGCAACAAGTCTTTTGGGGGAGGCCACCACACTCAGGGTGGGGCTTCCATTATCCACACCTAGAAATATGCTAAATCAATTTAGTCATCACACACCCTTAATCAATATTCACATACCCTCATCCAGTATCACACACCCATGAGCCAGTCATCTCCCCAAAACCCCACCTATGAGCAAATTGGATTGGGGGGCATCTAGATACAAGCCATAACAAATGGACAGAGATGTATATTAGCAAATTGATAAGTTTTGTTAAAAATTTAAGAGAAGGAAAAGCTTGTCTCTTAGTACTAATTAAGGAAGGCATCTTTCTTAGAAGACCATTTCTCCTCTTTTTTTTTTGGCTACCAGGGATCAAACTCATGACCATGACCTTGAGCTCATCAGGCAGGTGCTTGTGCCACTGAGCTAAATCCCCAGCCCACCTTTTGTCCTCTTAAAATGGTGCATCAATGTCATGGGTGCCACACTAATCTGCATCTCTAGCCAGAATGAAACTGTCCCTATTCCCAAGGGAAGTGTGTGATTTTTGCCCGAGAGGTGCCCAGGGAAGGTTTATGCTGGGATTAGGTGTAACTAGTGGGTAACCAAATACATTGAACCCTATTGTTATGTCAAAAATATGAGGTTTTTTAAAGGAACAAATTCATTAGTAAATTAATGGTTATATGAGTTCATGTAAAAAATTATTAGATTTTTTATTTTAAAGAGCAAAACAGAAAAAAGGATAGAAATGATACAGAGTTTCAAAAAATAGTAGGAAATTAACACTAGTTAATATATTGCATAATGTTGTCTTAGAAGTAGTTGTTCAGGTTATAAAAATCTAGGCATAAAATGCAAAGATTGGAGCGATGTCTTGCATGGAGTAAGCAATGCTGATAGCTTAGCAGTTCCTGAGAGTGTGTTAGGAATATGTCTCTGGGAGGGACAGCTGAGGTTATGAAGGTTATTAAGAACCTGTTCGTGGTCTCTGGGCCATGTCACTCCATTGCTGGGCAGCAAAGAGCTGGATGTTCTCAGGGTGAGAGGAGCAGCAGAGGAATATGGTCACCATGCGCCCTCTTATCACAGCTGGGATGCTCTGGAAGAGGTGGGTGACCTGATTTCCTGGTGGAGGACCCAGTGAAGTGGTGGGGCTGCCAGCCTCTGTGGACATAAATGAAATTACAGCCTCTCTCCAGTGGCTAAAAGTGAAGTGAAGAACTTCTTGTGAAATTCCCAGGGACCACAGGGCTTGGAGTTCCCAGCTTCTTATTGCTAAATAAATTGTACCAGGGCCAGGGATTGAGCTCAGTGGCCTAAGTGCCTGCCTGGCAAGCACAAGGTCGTGAGTTCAATCCCCAGTGCCCCAAAAAAAAATAATAATAATAAATTGTACCATTAGCTTTTTCCTTTGTCATCAATTTTCTTCTCATACATGGTGGCTGGAATGTTTGGAGGCGGAGGAGCAACGGGCTACGGGGTAGACGTCCATAGATTGGGTAGGGTCTTGCTCCTGGTGACAAAGGATGTGTCTGCATAGTATTGCTGTTTCTTCTTTCCACAGAGGCCCCTGGGTAGAGGTTACATAAGGCAGTCATCCTGCCCTCCTTTCCAACCGTGGCTGATGCAGAGGCATCTGTACTGAGAGCAGACAAAGTCCTAAGGGGATGCTCCCTGCATTAAGGAGATACATTGTGTGAAGAAAGCCAAGTCCCAGATGCATTTGTACATCTTTGCAATAAACTCAGGCTAATGGGCTATTCTTCTTTGAAGAGGTTAAAAAGAAAACACTCAAAGGTAGGAAAAAATTAGGTACCCTGGAACATTTTTGCAAACAAGAGGAGAAATTGGTTCATATCTTGAAGCAAAGAATTTCAGTTCCCAAGGTTCCGATCTCCCCCACTGTGAAATAAACATTGGGCCACCAGAGATAGCAAGAGCTTAGTCCAGGAAAATACCTAAACACCCACAGTAAAAGATGTGCTGATGACCCTCAGTGCTACTAAATTACACAACTAAAATGATGGGAAGCAAATGCCCTTAATTTAAAGACTGCACATTTTGTTCACCCCCTGCTGCTACTAGACCCTCTTTTTGCTGAACACATCTGTCGGCTATTCCTGAGCCATGAAATTATTTGTCATTTCTCTTCAGTGAAGTGTTAATGAAGATCACTAAAACTGAATTTGAGAGTGGGAGTTACTACTTCATACTGCTGTTGGTGATGGACTGTGGGACTTAAATGAATGTCCACATCTTAACTTTTTTAAGTATATGAACTATCAGAAAGAAACCACCTCGGTAATATGTTAGCACAGAAGAGACCAAACATCACCTTGGCAAAATAGCTATTTATCAGACTTTGTCATCATCTCATAGACAAAATAGGCTTAAAATCCTATCCTCTAATTTGAAAGGTTTCCCAAGGAAGAATGTTCTGGATCTGGGTGGTTAAAAACTATTACTGCTTCTTAGGTAGCAGCATTGACAGCCTCCGTGGAGCTCCAGAGACTTTTACCAACTCTGTTTTCTCTCCCTGTAGGGGCAGAGCTCGGTTATATTTCCCAGGTTGTCCCTTGCCCTTGTGGCCCTGGGACTGGACTCACGGTGCACGTGACTGGCAGCAATGTGCGCCAAGCTTTCCTCATGATCCTTCAGTTATGACACACACTGCGCCCCTTCTTCGCTCACACCCCTCTCCTGGAAAATCACACATGAAAGATGGCTGAGCTAGAAAATGGAAGAGACAAGCCTCAAATAGAATTTTGGATATTGCATGAGTGTTTTGTTTACTTTCTTGTTGCTAAGACCAAATACCCTACACCCAAAGTTAAAGGATAAAAGGTTCATTTTAGCTGACCATTTGCAGAGGTTTACGTCCATTGTCAGCTGCCTCCAAGGCGGAGTAGCATAGCAAAGGAGCATGGATGAGGAGAAACAGTCCAGGGCAGAGTAGGCAGGAGGCAGCAGTGAGCCTTTCTTTTTATTTTAAACCATGTCAGCTACAAGCCTATTGGATGATGCCACATACACACACAGGGTAGGCTTCCCATTATCCATGCCCTGAACTATGGTAAACCAATCAGTGGACTAATTGTAACCACTTACTCTTTTCTTCTGTGATTTCAATTTTAGATTGCATGTGTAAGTGAGGTCACACCGCACCTAGCTTAATGTTCTCCAGTTCCATTCACAGTAGTGCAAATGACTGGATGTGTCACTCTCCAAAGGCTAAATAGTATTCCACTAGGTATAAAATACTTTGACAGCCACTTGGGTTGATTCATAACTTATGTATTGTGACTAGTACTTCAGTGAACATGGGTGAAAAATCTCAACAAATAGACTTCAAATCCTTCAAGTAAATACCCAGAAGTAGGATTGCTTGATCATATGCAAATTCTATAATGAATTTAGCAAATAATTGAACATTAAATTTTGTTAAACTGGGTGTGGAGGCACATACCTGTAATCTCAGCACTCCAGAGACTGAAGCAGGAGTATCTCTGGAGTTCCAGACTAACTTGACCTAGAGATTGAATTCAAGACCAATCTGAACTACAAAATGACACCCTGAAAGCAAACTGAAGTAAATACATAGATTTTTCTGGAAGAGTAAACTTCAAATGTTTTGTTGACAAAAATGTTAATTATTTGAGGTGATGAGTATGCTAATAAGCTCGATTTAATCATTCTACATGGTTCTAAAATCATAACACCACTTTGTACCTCATAAATATATACAGCTCTAATTTGTCAATATGCACAACAAGGAGAAAGTGAATTTGGCACCATACAGATTTGAATGGGAAGCTCTTCTGGCAGCTCAGCCATGTGAGCCCGAGCAGACTGCTGGGTCTCTGTGAGTTCTGATTCTCCCACCTGTGAACACAGATAGCCACACCCACATCTCAGTTCACTGACAGAGATCGCATTAGTCAAGTGCTGGCAGACACCGGGCACACAGCAGGCCCTCACTTTGCTCTAACAGTTTATTCCATTCAAGATGTAGGTGCTAAGGGCCGGGGATTTAGCTCAGTGGCCTAAGTGCCTGCCTGGCAAGTGCAAGGTCGTGAGTTCGATCCCTGGTGCGACCAAAAAAAAAAAAAAAAAAGAAAGAAAGAAAAAGTTGTAGGTGCTATCCTCACTCAAGAAATTTTTCCAAGGCATGGGACCCAACCTGTGCAAATCCAGATGTGAAGGCACAGGGCTGAGTTCACAGATATGTACCTGTGGTGCATTTCTTCGATGCAGGTCTTTTAAACTAGGAGCCTATGGGCTTAATTCTGCCAGTATCCATGTTTTGTTTCATATTTGTAGTGTTAAGTTTTTAGGTTAGTTGCCAATATTTAAAAATCACCCTGGAAATCCAATTTCTGGTTTTTCATAGATAACAGAATCACCTGGAGTGCTTGGCCCACCTCCCCTTGTCAAGGAGTGGAGTAGAACAGGGCAGTGGCAGAGTCTGGAGCTTGCTACCCCCAGCTGCTCCAGCCTCTAAAGGAGCCTCCTGGCCTTTGGTACTTGTCGGCTGCTGGAGGAACCTGAGTTTGCAGTGCTGGAGGTCTAATCTGATGTCAAGGATTGAAAACCTACGTGCAGTCTTGCCACTGCCCAGGATTTTGTCTATAATGTAATTTAATCCTTATGACAAACTTATGGACCAGGTACCCTAACCATTCCTATTTCTTAAAAGACTCAGCACAAGAAGGCCGAATAACTTGCCCAAGGTCATACAGTAAGAAATTAAAAGATGGGACTAAAGCCCAGCATATCCAGCTCTAGGTTGGTTCCTGAAACCGAGAGACATCTCACATCTCTGATATTATCCAGACTCTAGTGCTGTAAACCTTGGTTGGGGAAGGAAGAGAGGAAGATAAGGAGAGGGGAAGAAGGAGGAGTGGGAGAGAGGGAGAGAGAGACCCTCTTCTGCCAAGTTCTCCTGGTAGGTAGTTTATGAGTTTCCTGCCTAATTGCAGGAAAAGCTACATGAGGGTTCACTTCTGAAATTAATTCTTGAGTGAGTAGTACAGAGGATTCCAGTGACTTAGTAGATGCAAGTTAATTGCCCATGACTCTGGTGAGGTAGAGAAATTGCCAAATAAAATGGAGACAAGGCCAGATTCTGACTAAGGAAATACCTGCCAGAAGCCTCTTTTTTCTAGCTTCAGAGGAAGAAGTAAATGCATTGTAAAACATACCCCAAATTCCTTTATTCGCAATAAGGAAGTTGCTTCTGACTAATTTATTTCTTATGATGTCACTAGCTAAGACCTCAACTATGAGGGGCAAAAAAAAAAAAAAATCCTGTGCCCACAAAGACTATCCAGAGACCCTGTGAGACAGACAATGTTAACATTATCACTACACTGCTGGAAACTCGGAAGTGCCAGAAGTTTAGCAGACTTCTTTGGGCTCAAAATTGTCCAGGTATTCTGGCTCCTTCCCAGAGTCCTAGCTCTGTTTCTTCAAGCTTCCAGTAATAATTCCTGTATCATGATGCATGCTGTGGGGTTATTGCTCAAGAACTAAAAACCATTTTTATTTGATTTGAATTTCATGACAACTGTATGGCATAAAGGCACTCAATTTATCTAATTTTAAAAGAACTGCATCTGAGCCTAAAAGAGGTGACTAAACATGCTGTAGTCTGCAAAGTAGAAAGTACCAGAGAAATAAACGCAGCTCCT